>DWTO01000848.1:0-18590 GCA_018244755.1 Jemadia pseudognetus | reverse complement strand
AATGGATCATAGTTCATAATACATAGCACACAAATCAACACCATACTCGTACATCTTAATTATTTTTTAATTATTAATTAAATTTTGATTAAAATTAATTAAAATTAAATTGAATTTAAATTAATTTTAATTAAATTAAATTAATTAAATAAAATTTAATTAATTAAATTAAAATTAATTAAATTTTAATTAAAATTAAATTAATTTTTTAATAATTAAAGCAAAACTGTAAACAGTTTTCGTAATATATATAATATATTATAAAAAGATGTGTCTTCCCTAGCTACTGCTATACTAAATTTAATTTAAATTAGTTCAGAACTTAGGATTTCAAAAGATAAGAAATAGATATAATTACTATTACTAAAATTACTATCGAAACGAAATTAATTACTTGATTATTGACTACGTATAATACCTTCATAGGAAAAAACTTCGATGTTTAGTTTGACAAAATACCGCATTCTCTAGCTACATTTAAAATCTATTTTAGTACAAGGCGAAACATTGAAACAAATGTTCGCTTGGGCTTCGTTAAATATAGCGTGACACTGTAACTCCAGCAAGAAAGTAATATAATAAGCAAAACTCATGTACATGTTATGTGTTAATCATACGTGTTAATCATAGTTGTCACATGACGTCATCCTAACATCCTCTCCTTTCAGTGATATCCTCCCTTTTCCGTGACATCCTGCCTTTTCAGTGACTTCGTCACGCGCAACTCATCACGCCTTTGTACAAATCCCTTTGTACACGTCCTTCGCAGCTTAGGGATTTGTCTCGCATTAATCGACTCAAGTGAAATGTAACGGAAATAATCGTTTCAAAATAACATTAGAAAGCAACCATTGAATTATTCTAGCACTTATTCTTTTTAAAATGTAAAACATATATCCGTGTGCGCTGCTGTAAAGTTTTTTATATTTTTACCAATATATATGTAGATCCTCGAAGTTTTGGGAATCGAAAAGTTTAGGTATCGGTCAAACTCCTTGTACCGTAAGCCCAAAAGTTAATTTAGAAGTTTAAATTAAAGGTATGATGGATGACCGGTAACCGATGGCCTTACACGTAATATGTTGGCATAAGTGACGAAATTAAAGTACATACATATATACATTAATATATCATAGCTACTTGAATTTTGCCCCTTTAGCGGAAACGTAACCTATTAATTTTAAATATGATTAAATTATATTCAATATTATTAAACATAACATTTGATTAAATATTAAATGAAACACATCGATTCATTCAAATCTGTACTTAAAAAAATGAAATCGATATATAATATTTTCAATTCAAAATGAAATATCCCTCAGAAACAAGCATTGCCCTAATAACATGTTTTTTAATAAAATTTGAAACATTGCCAATATCTGGAAAAGCGTAGTTTAAGAGTTATTGAGAATTTACCATTTTTTGCCAAGACTGTAAATCAGTATGTTTACAAAAAATATATATAATAGAATCTAATGTTTTGTCTAAATGTTAAAAGCACGAATTAATGACATTAATTTGTCACTACAAACCACAAAATATACAAAACACAAAATAATAGATATATTCATATCAATTTAAGCAGGGATTTATATATGAGCATACAACCCGATACGCTGTGAGTATTCCCATGGTAATAGGTATAGCAGTCCTAATTGATATGGACCAACTTCCTGACTCCAGGACAATAGTCCACCATCCGGTCGAAGCTATGTTGCACGTAATAACTTAAACTGGCTAATTAATATAAATCATTTCAGGACCACTTTACAAAATGTTTTATACGTTATATTATTTGTTATAACGCTGAAGGAAAACATCGTAAGGAAACCCGCATACCTTAAGTAGTGATCTCAATTTTTTTCCCAAAGACGTATGATGTCTGCCAACCCAAACTTGACCAGCGTGGCAAACAGTGGCCTTAACCCTGTCATTTTGTAAGGAGACCCCTGTTCCAACAATTGAACAATAAAAGGGTCGGAAAAAAATTCAGTACGCACCTGTGAAAAAATTTCGTAGCTGACTCCGTTCGAATAGAACCGATAAAATTACCGTAAAATAATTACTTCTCATATTTCACCATAACAGTATCCTTACCCCGGTGTTAAACATGTGTGGTACTCGGATTTATCTGTCTATCTCGTAAAGGATCTGGCGTAATAATATAATGATAATTCTGAATTCAAACATTCCCTCGCTTTTGAACTGAAAATGTAAGTGACAGTCAAATAGAGCTTCAGATTTTTCTTTTTGACGTGAACCATCGACCATTGCATTTATTAACTTTAAATAAATATCTGTCTGTGGTGTTTTCCACTTAATTAGGCGGCAAGTGGAGTATGGTAATGTAATAACCAACCTTGTCAATATGACGCCCGACTCTACGCGGAAATTTTCCATAGAGATAATAATATAAATAGAGTTGGCGAACCATAAGTAAAACTGTTTCGTTGATAAAAACAAAAAAAACACGCATTTGACATTAGTGGTATACGGGTACCTATGTGATGACGCGTGGAGGTGTTGGCGGATACAATAATTTACAAAGAGAAAAAAGTACCAAATTCATATAGGTATTTTATTTATCTATTTATCGACGGGACGAATTTCAGCTAGACTCGCCTACTCTACGTATGTAATAATTCTATGCAATGTTCGCATACCAACATTTTCCACTACACGTGGCCTGCTAACACGCACAATAATGTGGTCAAGAAAAACTAGTCAATTATAAAACTATCAACTATGCAGCCGTTCAGATACAATTATACGTTCTTGACTTAGAAACGAGTTGATATTATATTGCAAAGTTGATGTTACATTTGTTCCAATGTTCAATAAATACTCAGATATAATAATATCGTTATCATTATAGTCATCATCATCCTTTTAATCTCTAACGTCATCATCTTCATCATCACCGTCATTTTGTCATTTTGTCTCTGTTGTTTGGTTTTTTTTATCATAATCCGCACGCTCGACGTCTAAGTTGGGGATCGTAGAATGCGTACTAACAAGTATCATGTTTTACTAGAACATTATATTAAAAGAAAATCGTGGTCCGGAGCGTTATTTTCATTTTATTCGTCAACGTATCTTAGTGTGGGTCATTGCCACCGTTCTGTCGCATGCGTGCATAGTTTCAGTTTTATTACAGTGTTTTAATAATACGTGACAACGCTATTGTACACGGTCTAGACATATATACTCTTTATAAAATATAAGCACGTAATAATTTACACTCATTAAACTTTTCACTCACGACTCAGGCATTATTTAAAAAAAATCTTCGTTGCAATAGTACCTATGTTGTATACTGGAAATTTTAAAGTTTAGATCATGATTTTGTTTACTGTATTAAAGGAAAATAATATATTAAGCGTTGACTAAAACGAAAAATGCAATATTTCGATTAAAAAAATTAAACAACACAGTGTTATTGGTCTATGATTTAAAGTTAATCCACTAGGTGTTAAGCCGCCAGAAGCGTCCCGCAGTCGCGTCGTCAGCGTCTCAATTTAGTCGACGCGTCCATTCAATTTTCCAGTTCACTACTTCGAGAGATATATGGACGATTGAGCCTTTTTAGTGTAACTCTATCGATGTTCTCGATTTACCTTACAATAAACAACGTGTTTGTTATAAATATCGCGACATTGATAGTAAAAAAATATTAATTATTGAAATTTGGTTAATATGAATTGTTGTAAATATCATGTTTGTAGGTGTTTCTTCGGTGTGCTTTGAGTTATAAGTATGTATCAAAATTACTGTAAGAAGTATCCCACGTTTTTACTATAAAATACATTTCTTCCGTTGATCAGTTCATTTTTAATTCTAACTTCTTAAGTCATTTAAATATGTCGAATTAGAAGACTTTTCATCACTGTTCAACAAATTCTTTCGTTTTAAAATTAGTTTTTTCGTATTAATTCGGGTTGCTGACTCATTACATTTATCGGTTTCTTCGCGATTCATTTCATAACATGACAAGGCGTTATGGCCGCGTTTGGCAACAGTCGTTTAGCAGATAGTAAACAAACCGATCAATCAATGCAGATTATAATCTTTACATCGACTTTACATCGATTGTAAAACTATCGACTTTACATCGATTCTAAACTAAAGAAGAAAAAATATACAAAAACTTGAGAAATATACCGGATATGTACAAAATACACATCATAGATTAATATCGTTCAAACAAAAAGTGACTTAGCAGTTCAAACTTTTGCCATGGGCGCTTAGACGAAACGTGGTTTCTATTGACTGACGGGTCGACGCCTTCAGGCGACATCATAATAAATAAGAAGAATAAAAGGACATTCAATATAAAATTTGTCCTTTATTTTCATTTATATGTAGTTTATTTGTACACCAAACGTACACGTAATGCATAGAAAGCAAATAGGACGCCGCGTAATGGTACAGCTTACGTGCCTAAAACATTTCACCTAAGTGGCTTGTAACGACCCTTATCAAATTATAGATTGACGCGTACGTTTAAATATACATAGATAAAAATCTAAACAAAGCGTCGTTTTTACTATATCATCAAGTTAAGCCCTTCATGGTGTAGACGAAAAGTACTGATAACCAAATAATTCTAATTTTTTAGACCTGAACTAGATGAAAATATCAACAAAAGTAATACCTATGTAAATGAATAATTGTAATGCGTATACGTACGATTTAAATAATGATATATATAATCTGTATGACAGTGTAAGATTTGGATGCAGGTTCACAAGTTTTATCTGCGTTTCTTTAAAAGGATTTTTATGTACAAACACTGATTTAACGCTTATACAAGCTAAGCATTGACGGTATTATTGGATCAAGACGAGAAAAGCTTTCAGAAAAGCACTCTCAAAGAAAATTATTACTACACCGTTAGAGATACGATAAAATCAAGTAGGTAAAAAATACACCCAAAACGATCCACAAAATGATAAGATGTTACTGATAAGATATTTACATATTTTTATTTTGAAAACACAGTCACTTTTTTTATATGAATACTAAATATAACAAAGCTATGATGGTTAAATTTCAACTATATTATTTAATATAAAAACGTTAAAAAAAAAATTCACACATGGGTTGATATATTGAATGTTGAAAAAGCACGTCAGGGCTTTAAGAACAGAGATATTTGGCACTTCTTGCTCTCTGTCTACCCCGTAAACAAACCTGACTTGAAGGTATAACAATATGACAAATTTTAACGAATGAAATGTGGCCGTAACTAAATAGGAAAAAACAATAACGCGTCGTTGACCCATGAGTGAAGATGGATTGAGTGGAAAAGAACTGTTTATTCCTTTTTTACAATGAATGTTTTCATAATGTATGTTGCGTGTAACTGGCCAGACCGCATATTTAAAACAAAAAAACTTTCAATAAAGATATAACGCGCTATAAATTATTTACAACAGTTTTATAACAGGAATTTGATTAAGTTCTAAATTATACATGATAATGTTAAATTAAAAAAAAGACAAGAAAGCTATTGTGAAGTCTAGGACCATAGACTACAAACCATCTAACATAGTACTAACCATCTAAGCTTCGACTTCAGATGATAGCGACACAGCAAAGTGAATAAAATATTGCATAAAGTCTATGGGTTCTAGATACCGCTTTAAAGTGACGGTGAAAATAATAGAGATGTTATCTTTTGTTCCCAAGTGTCCTCTATTGTTTACAAGTCTCCACTCCAGCCGCACGCCTCGCCATTCATGCGGTACCTACCTAACCGTAACCTACATACCGTCAATCACTCTAACCTATTTCAATACAGGAAATAAATTCATATACAAACAACTACTAAAACATTTTTATCCAGTATATAAACTTGCGTATTGGTCAATTGACATATTTGAATGTTCATTCCTCATTGATGATCATAATAATCCTAATTAATAACTTTTCAGATGCAAGCGTTTTGCCATCAAACAATGTGCGCTTCGGCGTCAATCGATATACAGTTTTCAAATTCAAATGTTAAATCATTACGATTTATAACAAAGGTTATTGTTATGTAACAAGGTTATTGATTATCATAATGTAATTATAATCGTCAAAATATTTGTTATCATATTATAATATTATGTTGGCAGTGGTATTTAACAATTACTTAGTATTTCTTCATACGTTTTTGTTATTCGTGCTCTAATTCTTCAGTATCGGATGTTGTTATAGTACTTCCAGGAAGAAAGAGATTGCTTCCGTAGCGAGAAAGCTTCATTAAAACATCTGGTATTAAACAAAATAGATATAAATATTTTCCTATGTATTATAAAAATAGAGTAAAATGTAAACGCTTTATTAGTACATTCTACTACATTAATTTTATTGTCAATGAATCTTCTGGAATAATTTCAATTAGAGACACGTGCTACTTTCGAAGCATATGAATCGAGAACCCTATTTCAAATAACAAACTAAGATGTTGTATTCTTCTATTGTCAATGATATAAATCGTATTAACACTTACTGAATACATTGAATCAACGTACGCGCCTATCATGTTAACCTACTTTGTTAAATGTCGCGCACAGGCGAGAGCACAGATAAAATAAACTGCATAAATACAGATAAAATATCAAACATGTATAACATATTATGAATATATAAATCGAAGATCAATAAAATATCACATTAAAGAGGTTTTATTGCTTTCATTGTTCTATAAATATGAAAGTAATCGAAAGGAAAGGTAGAAGTTAAAACATATGTTTATGTAGAAAGGGTTACTTTAGAATGTTCCAGAACTTGCATAATAAATTTAAATACAAAGAGCAATTAGATTATAATTAAATTTAAGCTGTTTTTGATCGTTATGTATTTTCGATGCGTAAATGCAATAAACGTGATAGTAGTCATCAGTTTATAGATTTTTGCTATATTTATTTGTGTATTTTCAAAATAATAGATTATTATTTATTTATTCATAAAGTTGCCTCGTTGGTCATGGTGGATGTATGCGGCAACTGCCGATCAAATCAATGCGACTGGATTCCAATTGGATAGGGCATTACTTGATTTTTCTAATTTAGATTTTCCAGTTATAACTCGGAGTCCGGAAATGTGCCCGGTGTATGGCGACAGGCTCACTACCCATTCCATAGTGCGATATAAACGTAACTGGTGAAACATGAGAGGGTACTACCCTCCTCTGCCTACCTCTTTGGGGATTACAGACGTGATGTTGCGTTCATAAAGTTTTCTCATTACAGCTGACGGCATGACGTACTCGTTCGGAATATTCTACGCGGAGTTCCTCACGTATTTCGAAGAAGGAAGCGCTAAGACTGCTTGGATTCTTTCCATACTCGTTGGAATGACGCTCAGCTCAGGTAATCCTTTCTCTTGTTCGTCTTTCTTTGCTTTTTTTTTCTAAATTTTAGTGCTTTTTAACAAATTGAACCCACCCATATTTTGGAGTGAAAACCGAAAAGTAAGTTAAAAAAATAAGTGGAATAATTGGAGATTAACTGATTGCGTGTATTAAGAGAGTGATAAATGTACAGAGGTCCGAAAAGCAGGCATATTGAATGGAAAATAAATAAGTTTATCTCATCTAACCTACATAAATCATCACACAAAAAAAAAACAAAATTAACATCAGGTTTGGCACTCGATGCTCTTTGTCTATCAAGCACTTGGCGTGATTTATGATGCAAATGTAAAATACTTATCATTTTCCACGTCTAACGTTGTACCTAGTAAGTCTACATGACCGGACTAAATATAAAGACTCTATCTACCAAATGAATCACCCATTACTTAATATCGTATTCCCTATAATCCGATTTAAATGAACGGGGAAACAACAACTTCCTGCTCTGTAAATAAGCAAATAGATTTATTATTCAATAGTACATAATGTGTGGGTATGCACGATCCCGGTCGGTCCAGAAACAGATTGAAATACAGCTGAAAGTAGAAAACATTTGCGCAAATACCACAAGCATAATTTAGTTTATTTAAAAGTCAGAGTGGCCAGTTGTTCAAAGGTAGACCTGATTACCATTTGGTAATGTAACAAAAAATATTTATTTGATTTGCGGAATTATTTCTTCTTAGTCTAAGTGAAAAAATCTACATAAAAGTGTTTTTTTGTATGCATGTACTTTATTATTTGTTTAATAACCATAATACAGCTGCATGCTACGTTGTGAATCTATCGTGGTGACAGGTCTCCAAGGTACTTATAAATGTACCATAAACCTATCTATCGTTATGTTCCAGGCCCGATATCCAGTTCGTTCGTCAACCGATGGGGTTGTCAAGCGGTGACGGTGTCTGGCGCGTTACTGGCGGCGATCTGTGTGGTGCTGTCCGCGTTCGCGAACAACGTCACCACACTCATCCTCACCATAGGCGTTGGTACCGGCGTTGGCTTCGGCCTCATCTACCTCCCCGCGATCGTCAGCGTCACTGTCTGGTTTGAACGCTACAGAAGTCTGGCCACCGGTAAGTTTTGGCAATACGTAACACTATCATTTTTGTCCAATCCTTTTATCGTTCCATTGTCGGACGGCAGCCTCCACTCTAAATAAGAGGATAAATTTTGCCACGCTGGCGGAGAACGGATTGGCAGACTTCACACTCCCTGGAAATAAACATTTTGGTTCATTTTTAATCTCAATAAATAAAACTGCAGCTCATGTTGATCAAGACCAGCATTGAACATTACATATTTTGTTTTTTGTTACGTTTAGCCAAAATATTGAATAATTTTGTCCACTAGTTTGCAAATCGAATAGACATTGTTGCCACTTAAAATGTAGATTCCTTGGGAAATTTGTCAATTTTGTTAATTTATTATTTCAGGCATAGCAGTGTGCGGTTCGGGTCTTGGAACTTTCCTTTTTGCACCAATCACTTCATCGCTTATCAATGAATATGGATGGCGTGGGGCCATAGCAATCATAGGAGCAATTGTTCTCAACTGCATTCCCTTGGGGCTTATGTTTCGACCTGTACCCGAACCACCTAGATCGCCAATAACGGAACCAATGTTGCCAAAGTCGAAAAATTCCCCACTAAAAAGATCTCAAAGTACCGAGCATTTAGCTAGGGAAAATGGCAAAATTGACGACGGCGGTGATGTTGCACGATTAACGCTTTCACAGCCCGCTTTATATAAACCCCAGGACCAAAAGTTACAGCCACATTCACGCCACGGAAGTGGAATTATGCAGCGGCCTGATGTACTCTATCAAGGCAGTATGACCAGCCTCGCGAAATTCAAAGCGTCGTCGCCTGAAAGAACTATTGCAACAATAGAAAAGCGTGTCCAGAAATGTAGCTGGTTGCCGTGTTCAGAAGAATCAAAGGCTGCTCTATCGGAAATGCTTGACCTTTCCCTCCTAGTTGATCCTATTTTTATTCTATTTTCAGTATCGAACTTTTTAACTAGCATAGGATTTTATATTCCATATCTCTACACGGTGCCTTTAAGCGAAAGTTTAGGCATCGAAAATGCACCTTACCTAGTATCTATAATTGGTGCTGCAAATTTAGTCGGGAGGATCATTTTAGGATATATAAGTGACAAACCTTGGATCAACAGACTATTAGCATACAATCTCTGCCTTACCATCGCCGGCATTAGTAAGTTATTTTCTTCTAACGTTAATTAGAATAGATCTAATGGGAACCTCAATGGACATGTCTTTAATCGTAATGTTTAGTATCCAATTATTTGACTTTTGTGATCATCAACATCATCATCAGCCAATTATTGTCCTATGCTGGACAGAAGCCTCTTTTAAGGATTTATACCCATAATCCCTATATTGGGCTGTCAGTTTGAGAATGGGAGAGCACAGCCTCTGGCACCACCTATGCTGAATATTTCGCTTTAATGGAGCTAAAATAGCATGTAATATAATTTGTTTATTATTGTTACAGGCACGGCGCTTGCTAACTTCTGTTGGGAGTTTTGGGGGTTGGCGGTGTACGCTTCGGTGTTCGGGTTCACGATTGGTGCTTACGTCGGATTGACGTCTGTGGTGCTCGTCGACCTGTTGGGCATTGAAAAACTTACGAATGCATTCGGCCTTCTTTTGTTGTTCCAAGGCATCGCGTCTCTTCTTGGCCCTCCTTTTGCAGGTAATATTTAATTTCAATTTCATATTTTCGAAAATTATTATTCCACCTGTACAATTCATCCGCTGTAACAATAAAGCTACTGTGACCAATATCTCAGTACCAAACAATATTACAATTATTCCTATAACCAAAAATCTCTTAAACAATAACATCTAATGCAATTGAACTCGTTACAGGATTGCTTCATGACAAGTTACATTCGCACGCACCAGGATTTTATGTGGCCGGAGCAACAATTGCGCTGAGCGGTCTAATCTTGTTCCTAATACCTGTCGTGGAGAGGCGAAGCAACCGGAGGCGATGGGAAGAAGACACGGCCTTGGAGCAGATTTAGCAGGACGCGTCGCGGGGGACCAGCTTCGAGAATCCAATAATCGTACTGAACAGTCCCTCGACACCGTCTGCTTCGAGCTCGTCGGGGAGCTCCTACAGCAACAGGGTATATACAGATACGATAGTAGAAACTAATGCTTATAACGATGCAGACATATACGAATATGTAAATAATGTTGATAGTGTAGACGTGTACGATGAACTGTTTTATAATAATGATCAAGATCATTCCAAAGATAGTGATAATGAACTTTTTAAATAGGTAAATTCGAAACTAGTGCTCGAAGAGGCGACATGTAAATAATGTAACATAGTCGAATAAGATTTTTACATACATTAACGCACCAATTGTAAATATATGTTTGTACGAGATGATAAGCTAAATTTTGAAATAATTTATAACGCTGTTGTATATACAGAATAAATAATTATAATGTACAAAAATCAAAGTTACCTGTATCAAATAATCCTAACAGTTTAAAATATTAACATCATCTTACATATCAGTAATAGATAAATATATGTATAAATATAGATTGTATAAGTAAGTACCACATAACTAATATTATGTCAGTTTAAATGTACATAGAAAATGAATTCTTTAATTCACATTTCATCGTTCTTCGTAACATATTGTATAATGATTGATGAAATAAAATACTTCACCCTTCGAACTTAGTAAAATCCATTATCGCCTAACACGAATGCTCAGCTTCAAGAATGTTTAAGACGGGAGGCACACTTAGGACTCTTTCAGATTAGCGAATTTTCGCCGCATGTGCCACAACGAGCGTAAAGCTCGACAACTATACACTAGTCTGAAAAAGCCCTAACTTGACCATCCTGGAAACCAACTACGCGTCTTTGAAGTACCTCCAGAAGAATGTCAACCCTTCTTTAAATTAGATGTCATATAGGGTCTACATTGCCCAAAAAACATCCAGTAATCGGCATGTATACCTACAAATTCGCTTTTTCTAACAGAAAGGCTGAATTTTAAATAAAAGTAACCAATTTAATAAATTGAACGAAACATTAATAACTTGGCAAAGACAATAACATGAAAGTTCATATTGATATAATAAAATTAATATTCGCTTATGATGCGTGTATATATAAATATATGTAAAATATAATTAATGTACGAGTATTTTAAAATAATTATGTGAGAATATTAAACTGAATTGTATAATAAACATACTCATTATTTACTAATATGCGATATAAAGATAATTTCGCATCACAGCCATTAAGCAATATTGCTGTTGTATTGTTGGGCCCTTCAACATAAACCGGCTCGGAGAGCAATTTAAATTAATTTTAAAAATTCGCACCTACAAAAGGTAATAATATGTTATAATGTATGTCCCAGTAAATTATTTGTAACTTCCAACATTTGTACCAATAAATGATTTTATTTTATTTTGTTTTATGCAATATTAGTTTAGCTACATGCTACTAATGGCGCCAATTTCTTATTTTAAAGTTAAAGTATAATCGACATTTTTCAAATATCTTTATATCGCATAATTATATTTAAATATAAAGTTGTAAAAACTGATTATTTAATAGTAACTTGAGAAAACAGTTGTCTTTGAACCTTGTCGTAACAACTGTTAATTAAAAATACATTTAAGGACTGCATTTTCTTTGAATTCAAACAATATTCTAGTATTTTCCAGTTCTGGCCGTGAGACGAGAGTATTTATCTGAATGATAAATAGAAGGGTAATATGGTAGGGATGGTTTTTGTTATGAAAAAGCCTTTATTGTGGACCAATTGAGAGTAACGCGTGCTAGATCCAAACACATATTTCGAATAGATAATACTTAGATGTGATATGCACTGTTCATTTATACCAAATCATCAGAGTAGGTACATATGCAGTATCATATTGTTCCTTGTTCATTATTCTGTGTACATATTGTACATTGTGTCATATCTTCTCGTTGCCATACGCTTATGGATTTATAGAATTACAAAAGGCATTAATTATAATCATTTTCTTCACTACGACCATTATATTACAGAAGAATTCTTACCACCCAACTATGTAATTATTGAGGTTATCCTACACAAAGTAATACTATTTAAGAACTTTTTTCAACGCTTTTAAAACTGTGTGAAACTTGTGAAAAATGTATTAGACTGAGTAGATACGATATCTAAGTAAATATTTAGTTTTATACTACAAAAGAACATTGCTGATATTCTTCGGACAATTTTTTTCATCTCTCCGATATATTATGTACATTATTACGATTATTATGATCTTAAGTATGTATTGCTATTTTAAACTTATTGATAACACTATTGCCGCAATGACTGTCACAATAAAATCAATTGAAACTTTGAATTTTTCTTTTTTTATCCTTTATCTTATATACATAATATCTTATATACATCATACAATAATAGTAATGATGGCTACCTATATCTTAAGCTCGGTACCGAAGTTATTGTTCATAAATTTAACATATGATTTCGGTGTTGTAATATAATTTTAACGTGCGAGTTTTGGGTAGACAAAATGGCCTTGTCTGAAAACCGGAGAATGAATGCAGCCCTTATAATTAACATGCTGTATTCGATATTGAAGAGCAAACAGCGTATCCGTGTAACTGCTATCAATTTAGATAAGGACATTATCTGTACTTATGGGGCTTACGAAACTGTGATGTAATCGAAACAGTTCGAAACCAGGGAAACATATCCCAATTTAACACTGTCCTCATTAAGTGCACGATATATTAGATTATTTAACATGTACCTACTTCAGTTGCTACCTACCTAATAAATAAGCATATGAAACATTAAGAACGCGTAGAAAAGCTATTAATTATTAAATTAGGTGCAACAAATTGAAACATCGTACAAATATTGACTTATATCAAAAGTCTAGAAACTTCGACGCGCCAAGTCAAGTCTTGGACTATTTGTAAAAGGTTGTCTTTTCTCTTTTTAATATATAAATGTATATCGGTATGTATTTACGGTGTTATGATTTTTCCATTATATTCATCAACAAGCTTATTACTGTTCTGCTGATGGAGTCAGTCCTCGTCAGAATACAATGGTTAAGTGTATGATACCCATACCACATTATTAAAATACATTATAGTAGAATTAAAAGACTTATTGTATTGACCTTAAATTATCGCTTTGTAATTTTTCCTACCGACATATGTGACGAAACTTTGAATACTAATTGTCCGAACTTCGAACTCACAGTGTTATTTTTGTACCTGTAGGTTTTATTTGTTAACAAATAAAAAAATATTTTTCATAATTATTTATTTTATTAAATAAGCAATTAAATATACAAATATTAAGAGCTCCCTAAATTACCAGAATTCTCAGTAAAATAATTCGTGAAAACTAAAAAGCTATTTAGTGAAAATATAATAGTACAATTAAAATTATCAATATGTTTATTATACGTGAATTAAAAGAAATTGTTTTATATTCAATATAAATATTAACCGGATTAACGACGTAGACCAATATAGAGTTGTACAATTAATGTTTCTTACAAAATCTTATTTTTAAATAGTCCTATTTGATTTGAGTTTCCAAACAAATATCATTATACTTTTAGTAAGCAATAATCGTACTTCAAACGGCTCCTAAGCATTAATAACAACACAACTTCACTCGTTCTTCTTCTCTTCTTCGTCGGCCTCAAGATAATCAGATGTCATATAAAGCATTTTGTGACGAATTGTGTCATCTATCAAAAACACGGATAACGCTGTCACCGCGGGCGATACCTATTGGCAAAAAAATCTCTTTATAACAATATAATTATGGAAAATAATGAAGTTTTTTATGTCATAAACAGCTAAGAGAGCAGAATCCAGTTGTGGGACTCACCCGTGGATGAATCACAGCAAATAATATTGACAGTCCTGGGATCTATTATTACACTAAACATGAATCCATTTCTATTTCTATAGTCTATAAAAGAATATACGAAACAAAATAAATCTTAATCCTATATCATATTGCTACATCTTTGCTGTCTTAATCTATAGTTGAACATTTAAGACGCAACCTTCTAACCACTGCAATAAATTTCTTTAGTGTCCCTTACCAACTCTAGAAGATCGAACATGGAACCACTTACCCAGTGGAGCCACATCGCCCACTGAACATACGTGTACGACTCTACGTGCACATCGTTGTACCAGGCCAGCAGGAGCACCACCCAGCCCCTCAAAACTGCTATTGGACTCCAACACGCCAAGTTCATGAAAGTCACTGCTATTACACTCTGTAAAAAAATTGCAATGATATGATTGAAAACTTACCAATATTAATGAAAAGTATGTATAACAACACGCTATCGGTTCGCGTATTAGTAGGTAAAGATAAAGATAGGTAGAGGAGTGTAGTACGCTCCCACATTTCACCAGTGACATATTAATGACAATAAATAAACATTAAATAATAATAACAAATTGTTTACCTGAGTAAATCGTAAATGTTTGATCGTCTTAACTGAACTCGCGAAATTATCTTCCAAATTCCGAGACCACATAAGCATCATTATCCTGAGAAAAGTAATACTTTTTTTTGTAAGTCTTTAACATAAACGCACGTTAATTAGACATGAACCCGCTGTATGGCAAAAGACTCAACTGAACATAGTGGGACGTAAACGTAACTGGTGAGCCGTGGGAGTGTACTACATTCCACCGCCTACCTCTTCGAGGATTACAGGCGTGATGTTACGTTTAATTAAGCACGTTAGGCACGTCATTTGTGGTTTTTTTCCGAAGATGTAGGCAGAGGAGTGTAGTGCACTCCCACGTTTCACCAATTACGTTTACATTTCACCATGGAATAGATGATGAGCAGAGTGTCATATACCGGGCACATATCCAAACTCCGAGCCAGTACTAGAAAATCAAAGAAATATCCAATATTGCCCGACTTGGAATTTGAACCTAAGACCCCTCGATCTGCAGTCACACTTGCAACTAACTGAGTAACGAGGCAGTCACTTAATACATTCAGAAACCTTTAATATCAGATGCCTTATAGTTATTGGATAGAATTTAATATATCAAACGTGAGCAGATCCATAAGTGTGGATGGAATGACCATACTCACATAAAAAAAGCCGGCTTCACACTTCTAAGCAGGAATACGGCCATAATAAAATACCTCTGCCATGTATCGGGCAACACCATGTCAAATGTGCATGACGTGCACGAGAAGTCAGGGCCATATCTGCCGAGTCCAAACATCGGCGGGAACGAGTACAAGACTGCGAGGAGTATACTCAGACATTGGAACATCAAATAATGTCGATTCGGTATTAACCATCCTGAAAAAATTATAAAATATTTGAAAAGAACAAATACTACTTCAAAATAAGCCCTAGTTCTTCCCACAATAATTTCTTTACCTGTCCCAAGAATGGAAACCAAGTGTTCTTTCTCAGTAAACGCGATTGCAATCACTTGACCAATAAGACAGTTGATTAGTGTGGCGGTATTTTGTATTAGGTAGTATTCTTCCTATTTGGATTTAAGCAAAGATGCATTGTTACGATTGTTATGGATTATAATGGCTGCTTCTGATATCTTTATAGGTAACCAATGTGGACTGGCAAAATTACATTGAGACCAAAACACAAACTGTTAGCTTGCGGGTAGATATTATTGAACCGGTAGTTCTTGCTGGACTATACACTTTTAATTTAAAATGCTTATATCGTATCGTGAAATTATACTTTAATCGTACGAAAATCAAAATCAATTGTTCCAACTTATTAAATTATACAATCATTTTACGTGGCTGTACAAGGTTAAGGATACGTTCTTACTGGTAGTGATTGGACACGCAGAGCTAAAGGTCTAGCTCGGTGGTGCGCTATATCTAAGAGTGGACGGAAAAGACCTAATAATGATGATGACGACGACGTTATTGATGATGATGATGAGTTTCTTACTCAATCTTATAACCCAATTAGCATTTTGTAATAAAACACAGGTGAAATTACCTTTGGTAATATATTTAGCAACAACGTATCTCTCAATGCACACGTGCGTTAGAGACTCGACCTCGTAAACTGCCAAAAATGTTTCCCAGAATGCAAAGAACTCACATGAATATGCTTGCATATCACGCCAACTGAAATATTGCAAACATTACATATACATTACACGTGGGTTTTAAAACTGTTAACATCAGGATTATATATCGCACCCGAGGAAAAAACTAGAAATATAACTGAACTACAATTACATTCACCGTTATATTCAGGTACCTATATCATTTTCTGTACGTTTCTGTACGTAAAATTCGTCTGAATGCATCGTAAATGTCCTATATATGATGCTCCCCTCCTACGTGAATATACATTTCACATCCGCTGGATGCAAATCTCGTTTCGCTTGACTGAATGTCTCTCTGTACTGAAGTAATTCAGTACGTGATCTGTTTGTTCTGTGGGGTATGACTGCTAGTGGCAAATTTTGATAATGCTTTTCTATACCTCGGAAGGCACATTAAGCAGTTCATAACAGCAATAGTTAAAACAACGCTCCCTAAAACTAGGTGGGAGATCTCAAAAGAGATTCAGCAACATCCAACAGATAGATTGACTAGAAATTTGTGCCTTCAATTATCTACAAAGGAGCGCTGTGTTGAAATATGCTCGAGGCATTGCGTAGTTGCAATAGAGTTTGGTGCCCAGCAGAGGAATGCAAAATAAATTGTACCAAATATAGTAATTAACTAATGAATGTGTTAAAATATTCAAGTGTACATGTATCTACCTGTCATTGTAGTTAGCAAATAAGAGGTAGGAAAACATAGGCATTGCCCTGCGCACACAAGCGACTGCTGTGAAACAAGCCAAATTTCGATAACTGAGGTTAAATCTCAGGCTTGTCAAAAAAATTGTTAAGCTCAGCCATCCACTTAGTATCACCGAAACGGTTCCTGAAATTGTCAAAAATGGAAATTATGTAACAAATAATATTAATACTACCTTATCCATTGTATTTGTTAATTCGATATCCAAAGAACATTTGTACTAACATATCAAATAAAATCAAATATTGTATAATATGTTCACAATTACATATAGAGTTAACATTTTGTCACCACAATAGATATAGCACAAGTTAGAAAGAAAATATGTAAAACACGCATCGGTCGAATTGGATTACTAAAGTTTCCAAATATCATTCTTTATACATAAAACAAAAAGATTATTAGTAAAGCAAATGGAATTCTTTTTACATGTAGTAAGTATTAAAGATAGGTATCAGAACTCACCAGTAATAACGAAGCCTCTCTGCAACGTATACCTGGCTTGGTCATCAAATAAATCGCTCCACACGCAATCCTGAATTGCCATCTTGTTGCCCACCGTTTAACTTCAAATTAAACTAGCCTTGCAAGTAACGCTTTTGAAAATAAGCGGTCGCCGAGCGTGCCCGAAGGCGTATGAGGAATATTTTCCCGACCTGTTTGTCTTAATCCTTGCTAACACGGCATCTCGGATTGCAACTTGCCCCGACCATTGTTACACCAGTTCTGTCATGCTCTGCTTCAAAACCATTGTACATAAATTAACACCGTATCCGCAAACAAAAGCTTGTTTTCAAAGGAGACATCTGTAGGTATTAAAATAGGCGTGAACATTGAGTGTCGGCAACTGAACTATGATTAATAAATAATCAAAAACATAATACATACATATAAGGGAACCTTTAAAATTGTAATGATAGTACAATATGAACGTAGTAAACAAAATTCCCTACAGTTTAATGAACAGACTTGTGGATATTTTGTCTTGTATAAAAACAAAAGAATCCCGGGTTATTACAACGTTCTTCGTATTTTGTTCACAAGAAACAAAAACGCACTTAAATATATATAATTGGATATTATAAATACAACTACATTTTTTACAACCGTGCAAACTAAAGATAAGTCTGTATGTGATGGCACAGCCGGTGCCCCCAGGAAGCGCGCAACGACATAACTAAGCTAATTTACTCACTAAACTGTTCCGTGTACTACGATATAGCCTTACGTAATAAAATCACGTGGACATTAGTGTCTGTAGGTATAATATACATAGGTCGTATAGTAACCCTTTAAATTA
>DWTO01000847.1:0-18591 GCA_018244755.1 Jemadia pseudognetus | reverse complement strand
CAAATCCAGACTCCGAGACACTACTAGAAAATCTAAATTAGAAAAATTCTATAGTGCCCGACCCGGGAATCGAACCCGGGACCTCCTGATCGGCAGTCGCACTTACAACCAACACTATCCATTCCATTTCCATTCCATGAACTATGTGTATTACTCTTAATTAAAATTACAAACACTTATCGTACATATTAATTTACTATACTTCAAACATTTGATATAAACTCATAAAAAGAGTAAGTACACCGTTTTATTAGGCATTATTCAATCTAATATTTTTCTAATTTGCTTTCTAATTTGAACAGCAGTAACATTTGTAATTGACGAAAAATCAGTATGTATAAGAATTTGTGAATGCATGTGTAGGAACAATTACATTATCCCATAGACTTTAAATTTTATACTAAACTAAAAGGGAGTACAAGTTCACAAAACTTCCACAATCAGATCCTAAATCTATATTTGGTGGCTCAAAGTTCGTTGTATTGTGCTAGGTCATGGCTGGCGTTATAGTGAATAATTTTCCTTTCCCAGACAGCATTGTATGGAAGCGTTGACCGTCGCGGGGTACGTCAGGGTGAGTCATTTGCCCGCATTTCTTGTTCATGCAACGAACCGCCTTAGGTTACGTTGGGGTGAGCTTTAGAATACTGTTGTAACACTGCAATTAGCAATTTTGTAAGTACCACGAACATAAAAGTTCCAAAGAAAAAAGTGATTAATAGTTTTTGAAAAATGCGAAGGACTTCAGCACATCTCATTTTAATATAGGTATATGAGTACATTTACTATAGGAAGGTTTCCCGCAAAATCTAATCTCATACAGAGTGTGTTTGAGTTCAAGTGTTTGTATCTATAATGAGTACTGACACTATAAGCACTGACTAAGAAGAAACATTTAAAATTACATTTTACATAATTCACGTTAAAATATAATCATCTAATTCTAAAGTTATAAAAAACCACAATAGTGTATTGGTGTGTGTTATAAGCTGTTGCGTATAGTTATATTTGCGTTAGTTAACGATTGTTAATCTTCGTTTAAAGATTTAAATAAGGTTTTACCAATCCGTACTATATTAGCGTGTTGGAGTACCCATCCTCGATTTAATTGCGATAGCAGTAAATATGCTATAAACAGCTATTATACTAATATTTTTCTTATCTTGACGGTTGTATTCTCAGAAGAGGTAGGCAGAGGAGTGTAGTATACTCCCATTATCAACCTCTTAAATTTTACGTCTCATTATGGAATAGGGTATGTGCACCACATGCCGGTCACAAATCAATACTCCGAGCTTCTACTGTACATTTTAATATACAAAAAATCCATAGTATCCGACCCGGGAAACAAATCCAAAACCTCTCGATCGACAGTCATGCTTGAAACCACTAGATCATCGACGCAGTCTTAGTATTAAAAATTTATTTATTAACAAACATTTGTATTATTATCTATTGGTTTCTTTTAATAAGCAGGCAATAAGTTGTGAGTTTCCATAAAGCCTTAAAAATTCAGAACGCTCCTTTGAATTTCATTAAATTAATAACGGTTGAACGTATATAGTAAGTGAACTAGAAGTTTAAATATTAGCCAGAGGAAAAGGTTTTTGCTTAATTTGATCAGAACGTGAATTCCCGTAACACGGCTGCACCTGCGATGCAGACGTCTGCAATAACACTCCGCAGTGCCAACTGAGCTCATTTGTTATTCCGAACTCAAGAGATCTCTCAATTAACTTTTGTAACATCTTAGTTACGTTTGTATTTTAGGTAAATGATAATGCTGACATATTAAAAATATGAAAAAATAAACAAAAAACAATTTAACTACAGTGTAGTGTCGACATTTAACATTCAATTTGATTTGTAATTCTTGGAAAATTTGCGTTGTGCTATTTATGCTTTTCTTTTAAGAAACCTAATTGTTAAGTCCCACAGAGGCCTTGTTTTACTTACAATTACAGCGGTTATAGTTAACCTTTAATTCGGTACCCATTAAATTATAAATAATACTGTCAAATGAATGAAAACCTAATATCCTGTTATTAAAAGTTTATAATGACTAAAATGTCATAAAGTCACATTTTGAAGACTACAAATTATCGGAAGTCATAAGTAATCAGTTTATCTTAACTGCTGCACGAAATGGCCGATTCGTTTTTATGTATTTTAAATTGAGCCGTTAAAATTTGGATGAAAAGGAAGCTATTAAAATAGTAATACCATTAAAAATTTACACAAAATACGCAAAACCAGAAAGCGACAGTACCTATACATATAAATCCATAATTTTTTGTCGTTTATGACTACTATACGTACCTAGTCAGAATTGTTAGAATTTTCATTCATTTAAAACTAGTAAAGTATGTAATACTTACCAATCAATCGTTACCTACGTAAAATCTTATTACTTAGGTAAAGATTATTTAATTACATGGATCTCATTCTTACAATTACGCCACTGCTATATTGATAATGTATAAATAAATAGTTTTTCAACGAATAGTCATATAAAAGTTAAGTAATACGTACATTTATTTAATAGACATTTCGTAATACTCAATTTTATGCAACAAAAACACAGTCATTCAGACTAATTGAAAAAAATAAAGACGTACCTGAAAAAATATCACCTCCGCGTACATATAAAAGTGGTCTGAAATGATCTCCCTGTGGGACCCCTTTCCGTAAGGCATGCATTACTTAGTGCGTCAAACGGACTGTAATCATCACGTGGCTTATGACTCACCGTTAGGTCTTGTACACATGTGCAAATGTTTCTAAAGAATTTAATACAACTAAAATTAATTATTGGATTGAGAAGGATTTTGCGAATACAGCTGACTTCAGAAATCTATTTAATAATTGTAAATCCTTGCAAAATATTTGCAAAATAATCTCTAATTTCACACTATCATTATTAACCTAATGCAGTTCACTGCTGGACGATGCTCTCCCTGAAGAACTTAGAAATTTTAATTAAGTGATATACCCACTTAACTCTCAAGTGCTTTTTCTGATAGCCCGACGACTATTCTGAGACCTACCTGAGATGTTCCCTTACGAGCTTATTTGATCTTAACTAATAAAAAAATCCATAAATATTGTGTTTAGATATTTATACGGTTACGTTACCATAAGTTACCTATTTATTTTAGAACAGGCACGACTTTGTTTGGAATAAAATAATCATATTATTATTATTATTACATTTCATGTAACTTCTTAAAATTATTTGTTGGTAATTTTTTTATTTCCCATTTTTAGTAATAAAATTGTTAAATACGTCTGACTTTTTTCATAATATACAAATTTCCATCGTGTTAATTCTAAGCGAACTATAAAACTATCGTATAAACTAGACTTTACTTGGCTGAATGATGCCTGAAAACTCTTTATTCTCTTTTCATTCAGGCTTTCGAGGGAAGGATTCGTATGGAACGCTAATTATGGAACGGTTTTAATTATGACGAACGGGTTGCCACTTCGCGTGTATGACGTCATGCGTGACGGTTCACGTGTGACTCTTCAGATACCTCCGCACGACGTATAGCTGTATTGTTTTGGTGGATTCCTCTCTACTTGTTCCATTGTTAAAAGTTTTATTACATTAATGCCGAGTATTATAATTGATTAAAATATTAGTTATATTCCTTAAGTTGTTATTATTAATAAGTTATATTTGTTAAATTGTTATTATTAATTAGTTATATTTGTTAAGTTGTTATTATTACTTTGTGATCATTTCTCAGGCTTTCGGAGAAAATAGAACTATTTATTCCTTGTATAATTTCAGTTTTTGGCAGTTGATTGCCGGGTTGATACAGTACTTGCAAGTGCACCTGCTGACCAACAGATTCTGAGTATACCGCATTCTATACCTACCCCATTGGTGAAATATGGGCGTGATGTTACTAACTACATGACTATTTCGTTCACACTACTCTTTATGCTAGTACAACACAAATGACTCATTATACATTCAGTACTGAACAAAACGTTACCGTGTATTTCGTAAACCATAACGCACATACGAGTAATATATCACGCTTTGGTGCTTTGTTTCCAACTTCATTAATGTCTTCATACATTAAAAGCTTCATTTTAATAATGAAGAAGTCTCGCTGTAAAGCCATAAAAATGGCGACATTTATTTTCCACCTGTGGGTTGCCTGAAAAAAATGGCTTTTAAGAGATAAGGTTGTATACATTTATACTGTCTTACTCGTAGGTACCTATATTATAAAATACAGACGAATTGAGTAATTCCTCCATTTTGAAGTCGGTTTAAAAACTACTAATGCGGTGTAAACAATAGAGTCACTTACCTACCTATCACAATAGCAAGAATTTTCTGCACTTTATTCTGACGTCTTCTTCGTTCACGAATTGATCGTGGTTGAATTTTCTGTCATTTGCCCGATCCAGTCGTAGAGTTAACCCAAAAGCAGCATTGTTAGTACTTTTGTATTAAATTATATGTAGCAATGTATTTTGTGAAAATTAGAGAACAGACGATTATATTTCTAGCTTTTGCTATGGAAAAATAGTAGATGTACCTATTTAATCTCGGATACGACACTTGTTCGCTAAGACAATATTACGTAGTGTAATTCCGTAGTGTAGTAGACTACAAAGTTTCACCAACAAGTTTAAAACCGCTATGGAATAGTGGGTAGTCTATTGCCATATATCGGGCACAAATCCAGACTCAGAACCACTACTAGAAAATTTAAGTACTAAATAATTCTAAGTTACAAAAATGGGCAGCCGCACTTGTAACTTGGCCAACAAGGTATTAATATACATAGTTTATTATTTTATTTTTCAAAGATACTTAGAAGAGATGGTTGAATGCGACACGTAAAAACACATACTTAAATTACTTTTAACGTTTAACTAGTAGGCTCGGGTCTTTCCTAGCAAATGTGAGTAGTTTGAGCAAAACGGCAATGTTAGTCTAGCGCGTATGTCAAAATGAAAGTGAATGACAAACCGGTCTATTGATTTTTTTAAATATGTTTAAGATATTTGTGGGGCTTTAACAAGGATTATGTCTAATGCTTAAGTATGCCGATACATCGAAACGCTTATCAATGTTTGTTAAGATCGGTGGTATTTACATTCAAGTGCTATCGTGCCCGGCATTGCTTCCCTTTACGGACTGCTTGATATTTACAATTAGAATCGTATTACAGCTATAAGGGCTTTAGTATTGTATAGAACTAAATACAATAAAAGTGTGGTCTTTAGGCTGTTCGCTTATTCAAAGCACCTGTTTCGCAGCCCCACCATATTTTAGTACAGGGCTTAAGATAAGCGGATCACGGGCATTTCCATCAACTGTCCACGTTTGTAGAGGACACACAAGTTATTAATACCTTGACTATTGAATTAATTATGAAATGTTGGTTAAGGCTGTTACATTAAGTATTTATGAATTAGCATGTATTGTGAACAAAAAAAAATACGTAAAATTAATATTAAGTATAAATTTAATAATGATGTTAATTTAATAATAATTGTTATAATCATCCAAGTGGTGATTACACACCAGGCTGCCAATCCAAGGGTCTTTTAGAGGGTTGTACTAAGAAATTCAAGCTTAGATTGAATTTCTTTTTTTAACAAGTTTGAATATTTATTTCTGTAACGGTGAAGGAAAACGTGAGGCTAACTTACTTTGATGGGCTCTGGGCAGGATGGCAGACTATGGCCTTAAGCCTTAATAAGTGGAAACTTGTGACCAATAGCACAAGGATGAAAGGGCCTGATGATGATGATGACCATAATTTTATATTATAAATAAGTAAACTCCTATATAAATTGATCGTACAATTACTACAGAGGCGTGTCGTTAGCAGTTTACCACGTTAAGCAACTAGCAAAATTCAGAGTTGCTGTAACTAGAAGTGATAACATTTTCACGATTCCTGGTTTAATGTCGTTGAAAAGCGGTCGTTGAAATTTGTAAGTTTTGTAACTCAAAGTTCTAACACAAATTACAAGTTGTGTAAGTGAAATTTCAATAGTAAAATTTAACTATTGATGACATTGTGGTAAGTCAGGTAGTGAGGTTATGAGTTCATTACAAGTGAAATAATGTTTACGATTTTCCAATTACCATACTTGTAATATGGAATTCTTAGTAAAATTTTACACTATATTTTCCGAACTTAACATTCGCAATAACAAGTTGCGCTAACTTGACATGTAAATGTGCACTACTAATAATGTTATAACACAATCACAGGATTACAGCTATTACCTCTCCTTGTTTTATGGTTTAATTTCCTGTGAGCGTCCATTTCATTTGTCACGACATTTGGCTCGAATATAGGTTTTATGTTAGCCATAAAAGTAATTAGATAGACTGAAACGTGTTAGGTTTTGATTAAATGTCAGTGAGAATGGGGAACTGTTAATTTATATGTACGAGGAAGTCGCATATCACGTAAATGTAACGAAAACTAAACGGATTCATTCTTAGTGAAAATTGATACTTTTCGAATTTCACTCTTAATATTTCAAATCACAATCAGTCCAGTTACGTTTTTTTGGCAGAAATGTTATGGGATACATTAAAGTTTAGACTGTTATTAGTGCGTAATTATGCTTAGTGGCAGCTAGTAGCATCCATGATTTTTTACTTTTATTTTCAGTCCTAGAGTTGAATGCCTCTGGTTGTTATCATTACAGTAATGGAAAAAATAGCGAGGAAAATTATAGGTTAATGTTTCTCCATAATTTTCTCTAAGTCTCAATATCGGAACATGGCCAGCGTAGTAGAATATGGCCTTAAGTCGTATCATTCCGTGAAGGGACCCGCATTCAACAGTGGAAGTATAAAAGATTGCTGATCTAGGCCAAGTGTTTTAAAAACCTAAGTTCGATAGAATATAAAAAGGTAAGAATATATCATTTTGTTCTTTTTTACATAATATTATTTGCAACAAACATTCTAGTATATTTATTTGTATTTGGTATTTTTTGTGAATACATCGACATTGCTCAGTTAGCGAACCGATTGTTTCCCCAACAAAAATCATAAGAGGGATTACTTACGTCTTTTATTCAACAACCGCAAACGGCATATCGCGATGAATATCCTTTTTATTCCTAGAAAGGATATTATTCCTTTTTTAATTCCCATAGGACCACAGATTGGAATAGTTCATCCCACAAAGGATACAGTTTACAATCTTGTGTCATTATCCGACGAATACAAAGGATCCTGCAGAGATGGCGCACCGAGTTGCATTACACGTTAAGGCGCAGTTCCTTGCGACGAAGACTTGCACTTTTTGAAAATTACATCTGCTTTTTCTCTCTTGAGCGGCCCTGTTGAAAATAATCATATGGGTTTTTATGTCATATAAATATATCGAGTACGCAGGACACTATTGGCTGCAAAGTCTATATAGATATACAAGTTCAAAAAATCACTTAAAATTCAAAGTAATCAGGTGTTTTCAAAGTCATTTCCAAAAGATTCGCAATTGAAACATCATTTTTTTTAGGTAGCAAATCAATTACAAAGAAACAGAATCTTCAAATCAGAAATTCATTAACTGCTTTGTCGTAAGTATTGTTCTTAGTCAATGGATTACTTACTATAAGGTACCACGTATTCGCATATCTTTTTCTTCTGTCACCTAACTAGATTCCACACGAATCATTCGCTTTATGAATTCAACAATGCAAGTTAAAACCGACTCTTAACAACGAACAATTACCTCGGAACTAACTACCACAATTACATCCTTCTATTTAATTTTATGCTATTTTGTCGAATGCTCCGAATGAGATATGTTTACACGTCCGCTTGTTTTTTCCCGATATTTGAGAACCGTTGTCGAAATAACCTGCGTTTTAATAACTTTAATAGTTGATATTTATTTGTAACTATGCTAAGATATACTAACCTAGTTGCAGAAATTATGATGCCAGTTAACTACAATGATTTTTGGGTATAGTTTTCAATAAGATAGCTCATTGTGTGGGAGTCACTCATAAGAAATGGAAAAGCAAGTTCATCGTATTAATTAATATGATTACTGAAAACACTTTTTTTCTTCTCCGATTTTTTTATAGAATCCTTATTTATGTACTCATTTCAGTATATTATAAGATGTTATTTTTATTATCAGATATTATTTTGTATTTTTGTTGAGTTGCAAATCGCAGATTCGGATATGATTACTCGACACATAACCTTATCACACAGAATTTTGTTTACGTTAACATTCTTGACGATCAGCCTGTTCCGATCTGCTGGATACAGGCTCGCCAATAGTGCGCCACTGAGCTCGATCTTCCGCTCTCCGTTTTCTACCTCTGCTCACTCCACCTAACCGGGGGGCATCCTGTATCACTTTGGCTTACGAGTAGGTATCTTCATTGTTAATCATTTTTTGTCATTATTCATAACTGCGTACAAATTAAACATACCACAATGACGTCGGTCACTTGTAGTAATTTTCAAAAGGAATTACAAATGTAGGTACGGTAGAAAACGGTCGAGCGTAAGTAGAATTTGACAACTGTAAAGTATTTTTACTAGGACGGCTTTACATATTAAGAATATGTTAATAAATTATATGTAATAAGACGGGTAATATAAAAAAATATATATCTAATAAAATCATTCATGTAATAAGACTCCTAAGTATATAAGACACGTAATAAAACTCCTATGTAAATAAGACATGTAGTAGTATATATAAACATGAATAAAATGATATAATTATTCTCAAAATCTTATGTTAAACAGTTCATATTAAAACTCTGCTATTTAAAACACAACAGAATTCTTCTAGAATATTCTACATGCATTGTTCTTGGCACTTCACGCCATTATATCAATTTGACGCCCTTACAACAATCACACCCGCAGTTTGTAATAAACAATTTAGAGCCATCAAGTAAACAATATAATAAGCGTCTTGGTAAGAACCGCGCTCGTAACCGCGCATCAAAGCATTAACTTTATCTATTCAATATACCGATTTGTTCTTAACTAATTTATGGTGTTTAGACACGGAACAAAACGCCCATGGACTTTGGGTCGAAGATGTAGATGTCGGCTGGACGGGTCTTTATTTAATTTTACTAATATTTATATTAAAATATTTTTTCTTCTTTAATATTACTCGTATATTGTTTTAATAAAATACACGTCTGTAGAATTCAACAGCAGTTTTCGTTGTTTCATGGTTAGTATTAGGATGTATATTTTCAACCCGTTTTAATACCTAGTCATATGATATGTGGCATATATGCAAATATACTATTAATTTGAATTGCAAGTAGTATTTTTATTGCTCATTAATAAATAACAATATATGTTATAAAAATATCTAACACCCATATACCTATGTATATTCGGATGTGAAACAGTCACATCCGGTGTCAATGTCAAATAATAGTCGCTTATTCTCCATCTCTCCATCTCCATCTCCATCTCCATCTCCATCTCCATCTCCATCTCCGTCTCCGTCTCCGTCATTAAGACATCTAAACCATATCTCAGAAGGACATCAGTTATAGCCAATGCCATATAATCCCTCATTTTTATAAATCTTAAAGTCTTATCTAGTTCTACTAGCATTCACCAAAAAATATAAGGGTTACTTACAACCGCGCGCTGGAAATGAGATTTTAACTATGGGTATTTACATGTAAATTAATTAATAACTACTCATCTTCCTGGTGCAGTGTGCTCGGTGTGTTATTAGAGACCCGGTTATTGTACATTGAATTATTGTAATGTATATCTACAATCAGTATAGTAACTACTAATTAGAAAAACTAAGCTTACGTCTATTTTATATACCTACCTATACTTGGAGAACAGGACGTTTATTTATTTGGTACTGTTTAGCATTATGACGCGTATTATATTATTTAGAATTGCGTTTTTATTTCACTGTATGAACTTAATTTAATCGCTTCTTAAAATAGAGCATTATCCATACGATACGCGAATGTAAACATTTATATTGCTCACTAGTTTTGAAGGAACCGATCTTTGGAGGAATTAAAATGCATGCTAAAAATGAAGATGAATGTATGGCTATAGGCTCACCACCTAGGTAATCCATAGTGGGCCGTAAACGTGACTTATGAAACGCGGGTGTGTACTATATTCCTCTACCTACCTCTTCGGAGATTTCAGGCGTGATTTAGGTATGTTACGTTAACTATTTACCGAATATTTCAATTAATTTTGATAAATAACGATCTTTATTCTCTAATTATCTTGGAACATCTTCAAAGATGATCATATGATTACGGAGTACTTACTCTTGAAGAGAGTCCATATTATGGCCATCGAGTAGTTAATAAACTACATATTGTATACATATAAATATATACATACTTATATACATACTTTTTTACACCCATAGACATCTGGTGCGAAACATAACATTTCTCACGCGACGTTGGCGAAAAAACACGCACCGTCAAATATATCGTAAAACGTTTAAGAATCGCTCGTAAAAACGCATTATCATCTTTAAAATTCATCGATCGATTTCAATGGGACATTACTTATTTTTTATTACCCCTAATGAATAAATGCCCGTGCAGACAAGAATGCACTAGCTCCATTAAAAATAAAGCTTAAATGCACAACATAAAAATTTGTACAGTCCCTTCAGATTTTAGGGGTTGTTTTTGGGGATGAGCAAACATAGTTGAGTTTTTTTAGTTAATAATAGTATTAATTCAGCACGCTCCCCACCCCATGTAAATATATCTTGTACATACTATATTTCTATGGAAATTGAACATTGAAATGTCTCAACTCGTGGGAGTGTTCTACATTCGTCTACCTACCTGTTCGGGGATTACGTTTTTTGTAAGATGTCTCAATTGTTACTAATACTAATTGTATGTGATGGATTTCAAACGCATTATTTGTAAAGAATACTGCAAAAACTAGTAGCTACTGGTAGTGTTTTAAAATTTATGCCATTTTTATGGAAAATGTCCTAAAAATGTTTTTTGTTCTCATTCATTTTTGTAGCAACTTTTACCGTACTATTCAGGACCACTAACCGATAGATTTAAAAAACTGCCTTATGACTACAATAGATATACCTTAACCCTAATTGAGACTAGCTTTACACGTCAGAAGTCTAGTGTACACTTACCACCTTATATAATGTGTATTGTAATTGCTTCGAAAAAAATACCGATCCTTATACACAGTATCTGACCGGAAATTGTTAGCAAAAATTACACTAGCGTAAGGAACCCGCAACGCAAAACCAGTATGACTGCCAGTTACAAAGTATCCGTTATCCTTTCATTCTTCTATTATCTATAGTTGATGAATGGAGTGTTAAATAAAAC
The DNA here is from genome assembly GCA_018244755.1 of Jemadia pseudognetus. Lineage (NCBI taxonomy): Eukaryota > Metazoa > Arthropoda > Insecta > Lepidoptera > Hesperiidae > Jemadia > Jemadia pseudognetus. Next base: position 7,230 of record DWTO01000847.1, on the reverse strand, counting down.
TTTGTCATTCTATATTTGAACTTGCCCCCTTTCCGCCTTTTAATCCGTGACAGTTCAATACTGGTCGGAGCGACCCCGGAGCGATCTTTTTTTATATTTTATTACATTATTTAGACCGTTTTGATTTTGATATTGTTAAGCATGTAGTCCCTATAATTGTTTGTGAGGTGAAGATTATTTTGAGGTCGCAATAGTGGCGTTACTAATTGGTTTAAATGGTTGCCGTATCTAAATATTATTTGTGCGAGTGACGGGAAAGTCACACTACGAGTAGATAAAACACGAATATCTATCGATGTATTTTTGAAAACATTTTTCTGTCTCAACAAAAAATATAATTATCTGTGGCGTATTAAACATTTGTGTTCTAGTATAAATTTTGATTTGATTTGAACGGAGTCTTATCAGCAGTCGCGTTTGCAACCTTGTCAGTAATTAAAATTAATAATTACGTAACATTTCACCGCTACTTCCATCCGCTATCAATTACTGAATACCCGCAAATTAATCGTAAATAACCAAACAAACGCGATACATAACTCGTAGCCGCTAACAAAACAACGCTTAATCAGTCCCCATTTATCCTGAAACCGAATAGTCGCTCAAACCGAATAGTCATTCAAACCCAATATTCGTAGCACTTGTACGCGTTGCTAATTACGATGCAAAACAGATAATTAACACATTAGCATCCAAATAACAGGGACAAAAGGTGTGCTAGGGGGCGGGATTCGGTTGACGCGTGTTTTGAAGTTGTATCGAAGCGAACTGTGCGGCTGTACAGCGTGCAACTTGAATGTAACGTCTGATTTCATTGTCAAATAATAAAAGGAGGTAAAAACTTATTGTATAACATGTATTTTATTATTACACTAAGACGAATGCTTCATTAAATTGTATTATAGCGAATGCTAATGATTTCTTTAGTAAAACGATTCCGCTCAAGTGACTCAATTAGTACCTACGTTCGTCAGTGCACTCGTAGAGTTGCAAGATTGGTCGTAAATCGCACAGAGCAATAACAAATGTCTATAAGCAGATGACAGGTATGTAGATGTGACTTAATTCAGATATCGGATAAAATTAACTTATGAACTCTTACCAGGTATAACAAGAAATGTAAATTACATAATTGTATTTTGCCTTGCAAGCATTGTACGCTATATAAACGTCCTGATAGTAACTGGATATTTGAATGAAAACTAAAAATATTAATGTGTTGTTTATCTATTCGCTTACAAATGTCTGCCTACCCACGCACTCTAAATCCCTGCGCGACCAGTATCAACCCGCCCGTCTCTGCACTGAAGTGGCCTGATTACTCCATTTATTCTATTAAGTCGGTAATTGTTATGAACGGCTTGCGTCTAGTTGGTTTGCCATTACGTGCATTGTGCCCCTTGTCGCGGCGGTCCATGTTCAATAGGAATTATAAGCAGTATGTTTCTATTGTAATCATGAATATACGATTAATCATTAGAGCTTTTATAGACTTGTTTACCATAATAGAATGTAGGTTTCCTTTTTGTATTAATACTGACAATCAAATTTTCGAAAAAAAATAATCGCTTTAGGAATATAGGTACATATGAGTTCATTATTCTAATGTTTGGTAAGAGCTTGGTATTAAAATATTTTTTTTTCTGTAAAATAAGAAAAGGAAATACAATAATACTAGCATTAGATTCTTAATATGTAGTATTGAATGCCAGCGTTATTTGTGTTTAAAAAATATAACAATAGTTAAATGTGAATGAAAATTAAGGGTAACTTCTCATGTGACAAAAATTCCCTAGAGGAAAGGATTGGCTACCAATAAAACATTGATATTACAAAGTCATTCCCCGCACTGTGAAATTTGGCAATAACATTTTGACCCAATAAAGAACCGAATGTCATCATTATAAAAAAAGGCAGAAAACACAAAAAATGCAATTCCCACGATGTGACAGTCAATCAATAAAAACATAAAATAGTTTGACATGAGCTGACAAACTTGCCTTGAAATAAATACGGGGACAAAGAACTGTTAGTCATTTACGACTTCCAACCCATTGCAAAAACAGCCCAAGGGAAAATATTACCAAAAAAAAAGTAACAATTGTCAAATTGAAACTATTGGTTAGTTTTACGCCATACAGCATTTACCTATTTGATATATACTTCAAAACATGTAGGTAACTCGTTCTCTCGAAAACCATTGGTATAAGAACTGAACAGGGTTAAAATATGTAAGTATGTATGTACTACTACTACTATATACATACTACTATATACATATTTTCTCGCATCTACGCAGATTCGAGATGGTAAGTCAAACTGTCTATCAGACCATTCCTGCTAGTTCCATGACTTAGGAATTTTCTATTTGCTCATGATCACAATTAGAAACAAACCATAAACTGCGAAAAAATCGAGTCTCTTTCTAACGACAATAGTTGAATGACTAGATATTCTGACATATTGCAACTACCTACCCAACAATTCACATAGTTGGAATTATTTAACTGTCACAATTGATACCAATAAACATTTTGCAATATACACTTATAAATGCACCAATAATTCCATGTCCATTAAGCATACCGTGCTGTTTGCTGAGCTACGGGTATGCAGTTAGCGGATTACAGACGAGCCCTGTTGACTTAGCTAATGCACGCCATCTAGCCGTGGGCGAGGTAAACAGACGATCTATTGTTTTGTCTGCGATTATGAGAGTTTCCAATTAGTTTTCATCTTTGTTATCGTAAATTATTATTTTTTATTAAATTATCTTGTGTAAATAAGTGATAACTTCAGACGTTAACATACTGTGGGTTATATCGAAGCGATGATAAAAGGAACAAATAATGCGTTTGATATTGTTAACGGTAAGAACAATTGTTAAGTCCGCGTAAATTAGACGCGCTTGAAGTTTGCGAGCGATTCGTAAGTTTCAAGTAACGTTTAATCGGCATTTGAACAGGTACCTAATCACTCATGGCAAATTTCCACGCACATTTCCGCGTTACAAAAGGTACGCTTAGAAGTCAGTCCTGATTGCTATCATTATGTGACAATCATTCAGTCTCATTAGACGCCCAAAAGCGGTATAAAAACGACCAATATACGCTTCAGGGATCTTGCATTTATGAAAAGATCCGTGCAGGATGATAAGGTGCAAACCGTTATAACGATAAGAATTGTAGCCGTAATTGTTAAGCAAAATTAATCCACACAAACTAATTGATTTAAAGTCCGTCAATAACCATTTTTAGGATTGCTTATGTTACATCACTTTATCTAAACAGTTCTCATTAGCACTTTTCTTGGAAAGTTCTCTCATGAAAGCTGCACTACAACAGAATAGTCCAATTTTCCTTTAAAGGCTTTGTTTGTGCTTCTTTACGCGTGAGAGTGATACAAAGCTTTACGTGAAAACATATACTTTTTTGCATGTGTGCATGCATGTGCATATATTTATGTGTGGTCTCCGTAGGCCCATAGTAGGCATAGCGTGTGCATCTTGAAGAGACGAATCCTCATAGTCAACAGACAAATATTGGACGTTTCCGAAAGCTGATTCCACAGACACAGTCCCAATGGCTCCAAATCCACAAATACTGGAGCAGGAACACACGTAGTTTGTAAACCGGGAGGCAAACATATGGATGGAGTGCGCTTCAATCGACCGTACTGTGTGCTGATAAGTGCTAGTGAGTAGCTACGGTTAGCAAAAAAATCATAACGTTCTTACACAAGCAACCCTTTCAAAATGAAATAAAAATGAAAAAAACTGATAGTTTTATTTGTTGATAGAATATGCTTAGGTTACTACTATCTCTAATAAACTTATATTTTAAATTTAGCAAATACCATTTTATCGTACTTGACGTAATAATTAACCAAATGGGCCATGGAGCAGGTAAGCACTTTGAAATATCAATTACAATATTATTACTATAGCGCACATTACTCTTTTTTCATTCATTTTTAAAAACGTATGTTATCTTTAATTTACATTTAATTTCCAATTTGTAAGCTGTACATAAAATATAATTTTGTGAGTACAGTATATCAGAATTTTTTTTTCTGCCAGTACCTTAAACCCGCTTAATGCCAGCGGTCTCCGCGGTTTTCACTGTTTGCATGGAGTCACTGACGCAGCGCATAAAGTTGTTGAGGCTGCACTGATTAGTCACTTGATTAGGAGATGTACATTTTATGGCGTAATACAAGTGGACATCGAAGGTAATTTCTTGTAATTCATGTAGTCTTTCGTATTTCCTTGCAATTTACTCGTTTAACCTTAAATGGCACTGCATTGAGATTAATAACAGCTGAAAACTTTATTGAAATACGCGTACAATTTTTGTATGATCGGAAAATTGTAGGCGTATTTCAATAAAGTTTTTCAATAAAGTATCTCAATAAACTTTATTGAAATACGCCTACAATTTTTCAATGACCGGATAACAAAGTTACAATGAAACAATACAGAAAGTTACAAAATTAAATTGAGTTCATAACCCAACCTACTTTCCAAATAAATGATGTATATAATGAGTACATTATTCCAAGAACAATAGTACTTAAATCATGTTTTTTCCATCCACGGATCCAATATTTATATATTTACTAACGTTACACGTAAAGTTATTTTGAAGCTTCGCTGATTGGCCGATTCGTGAAGGGTAAAAGGTATATTTTGTGTTAGCCACCAATGTATTCATTTTAATCCTTGTTATCGACTTGCTCCCGGCTTCGCTTTTGTTTATACCTAGACAGCTTTTTTTCAATTTTAATGCAGCAGCAAACAGGTGTAATAGCCTCCATTAGTGGTCACTGCAGACTAAAGACATCTGGTACCAAATAGGACGAATAATATAGAAGGTTTCTTATGACACGTTGACGACGATCTTTAAAGCGAAGTACATATACTCGTACGATAGACAATTGCGCTTTAGCGGCAAATATAGGTAGTGTTATTAAATATGAAGAAGTACAGTAGATAAACATTTTCATTGTTTTTGAGGCAATCAATGATTTTATTATTATTAAACTTCTCTCGCACCTTCAAATAAATGAAACCACGTAATGAAACGGAATAAAGTTAAATTTGATAATGGATAATTCTCTGCTTGCGCTTTCGTGAGTACCTATGGTACATTTTGCCTCGATACATCATAGACATAGCAAATATTTCACTATTTGCCAGAAATATTTCACTAAAGAATTTCATTCTCCTTGCTATACTTTTCGTTACTTTACTTTATTATTAACAGCGGCTACATTAAAATGACCAACGTACGTAGATACAAGTAGGAGACCAAAGGGTGAGTCAATCCGAGATTAGTACCGAAATAGACCCAATTAGTACCGGAAATGGTACACCGCACTACAATCACAGACACTAAACCTGCAATCAGACGGCCAATGTCAAATATCGAAACAATGCTTCAATTCATCCCCAGTAACAAGCGTATCCAAATGTAGCATAAACCCCTTAATTGAGGGACTAATCGCTTAGCGTACAAAGCATGCTTCAACCTTCAATAGGTACACACAGATTTGTCTGTAATAACTTCCATCGCAAGGTATTGCCCCAGGCTTTGCTGCCATACTATGTATTCGGAAGCTAATTGAAGCATATACAAGTTTACGCCAAACCGCTCTCGTAATAAATACATATATTGTACCGTTCTGAAGCCGTTTGACAAGTTTTGACGACAGTTATTTTACGCTGTCGTCTGAGGCTGACTGCATGGTATTCAAATTTTGCTACCAACGATTAGTCTGTCGAGTTCGGTTTCCTCGACCAAACAAAATTGTACTTAGGGCTCGACGGTGTGAGGGTATATTGTTCGCTAACGTTTAACTTCACCAATCTTCGAATTTCTTTCGTTATATCCTCAGATTCAGAACACTAAACACTTGTGAGACCATAACGCCAAGAAGTTACAATAAAACAAATGATTAATGCGTGTTCCTTTAATCTGTTATTCTACCCAGATTTTCTTAGTATTGACGGTGGAAAAAAAACGCAAGTAGCTCGTCAAAAGACCATCATATTTAATCCCATGCGGTGCGGCCGTTGACCCGCTGCTAGAGGTAATTGTTTCAGTTAATACGTAACATAATCGATGCAGTGCTATTATGCAGCGTAATCTGTGGACCGGTCGCGAAGTCACGCCTATTTGTTATACAGCATGTTCTTTTATAAAACTTCGTAACTTTATATGTAAATATAAAGCTGTCCAACTAATAATAATAACAATTCGATATTCAAATGCTATCTTAAATATACTAGCAATCACTATGTTACGTAATTATCCAAAAATTTGGTAATGAATATTGTACAGAATAACCAGCTAAATATTCTGGCCGTCTGTGGGCAGCAGCGTAGACGGTGCGACAAGCATGCTCCGCGATCCCCAGCACGCAAGCCCAGGGAAGGCCTATGTCCAATAGTGGACCATAATAGGCTAATGATGATACAAAGCCATTCGAGAAAATCTAAGTACTTTGTACTGATAACAAAAGCAATGTGTTGTGCGAAAATTGTCGCCCTTGTTGTGTATATGTGTGACAGACACACCTACATGTGACAGAAAAACATACAACGAACACAACACCACGCTGTATATACAAGTCGAATCAAGAGCGCGGACCATCATTTATCATCAGCAGATTAAATGCGCGTGTGTGCACTTGTTACATTTGAAAACAACTTCCTCCGTTCTTTGTTCCGCGCAGTGTTTCACAACTTTCGCTACAGCTTTTGTGCTTTAAATTTAATGTAGTAGTCGCATAACATCTTGACGCTAATGACAATTATTAACTGTAATTTAAATAGGTCTCCAAAAGCAGCGTGCGCGTATGGAAGAAATGATGAATTTAGAAGAAACACGTTAAGTCCGAAAGAAGAGAGACAATTGTCACTGTACGCACTTGTGACGTTTTTGTGCATAGAAATATTTACCCTGAAGGTCATGATAATGGATTTTGGTCACTGACAGTCCAGATAGAGTAAATAATAGGTCACTAAGCCTAAAATTTTGTTAAGAGTCTGGGTAAGGCTATAGTTTAAATAATAGTGGCCTGAAATATATTTCAAGTCTTCTAATACAATTTTGTAGAGACACCGGCAATTACTCTACCTTTCCATTTTTTAATTGTCTTAAAAAATCCTCTTACAGACTAAATAACGTTCTTAATTTAACACAATAACGCTTGCGAAGCTAATCCAAT
>DWTO01000846.1:0-18609 GCA_018244755.1 Jemadia pseudognetus | reverse complement strand
TATTGTAATGTTCTTCATAATATTCTCTAAAGCACGTGAAGTAGGCAAATCCATAGCAGCACGGCTCGGTCGGCGCCGCCGGAGAACTGGGTATAATAGTGAAACAGCAAAATTGTTCACGATAATAATTTTAGTGTTTCTTTTTCCATTGAACTAGTTATTAATTTTCAGTGGTTTACGGAATGGTTTTTGAAATTTTTTATGTCGTTTTATATACTACTAAACTGCAACGCTCCACCTACCGCAGAGTTAATTTTGATGGACGCAGTTCTAAAACAATCAAAGGCCTAAAGTACACAGTATAATCTAATGTCAAATTTCAATTTCAGTTCAGTGTACCGACGCCGGGAGCACTCGACCACAAATCGCTATTTCCTAAATATTCCTAATTGTGCCAACACAGATTATACGTTAATTTAATTCACAGTTACAAATTTAACGCGTATCAAATTGTGCCCGCAGATGTCTGTCACGGTTATTTCAGTACATAGACCAATTTTATGTTTACACGACATTGTATCGCCATTGTTAATACAAAGTTTGTTATTACAAACGCTTATCAAAAAGTATTAGTTATCATCTACTATTTATTCTACTACTATTGTCTTCTCTACTCCGTTCTCTACTACTATCTGCTGTCTTCATCTATTGCCTACTTTGACCTCCTAATGATTATCATTTGATTGGTTAACCTATCCCTCGAACTTTAAACCTGTCACCTGACAGCTGATTAACTTTTTCGAATCTCTTGGCATCTACATTATCTCATCATCATCATTATCGTTAGCCTATTGCAGTCCACTGCTGGACACAGGCGCCCGTGAGGGGTTATGCCAATAATCTCTACGCTGGGCAAACAAGTACAGTAGTATAATTATCACATATATTATTTTAGTGTATTATTGTGCACTAATAAGGTTCTTATTATTTCCAGATTTGTCTTGTAACCTCTTTTGATGATCATTTCCTAGGCTTTAATATTTATTTACTTATTAAGGGTAACCCACCAGAGACACATTTCATTTCCAGTCTTATATACATACAATATGCTTAAAATTAAATCTTTCCTTAATTATATGTTATGTTATGTATTTTACTTATCAATAATGTAATTTACCTCGTTCATATCTGCTTTCTTTAAATTATATAAATATTCTCAATCATAATATTTTTCTTCGGCTGCATATTCTGAATCAAAAAACAGGATCTGTAATAAAAATATTTCACAGGAAACGTATGATGCTACCCCTTCACCCCGAATCCCATCTCAGGGATAGAGTAACCGTGCGTGAAATTTTACAACTGTCGACGGACCGGGCGGAGTTGGATGCCTTTTCTAGAAACCTCCCACATATTCACACAACCTAATTCAATCTCCATCACTTTGAATCAAAGTAGATTTTCCAACGGCTGCTATTGAACAAGCGAATTTCTTAAGCCCACAGTCAACTTTATTCCCAGCTGCTAAAGCACACATTCAACAATCCATCCAGTGCTCTTTACTTAAGTTTTGCGCAGAGAGTAGAGGATTTTTAAGAGGATTTTCTTCATTTAGACATTTCAAGTGACCATTCTGTGAGAAAAACTTCAATTTTATACGTACCGTTTCATGTTAGTAGCGCGAACTTGCATTGATTGGAAGTTAAACGTATGCTAATAAGCCGGACTATGTTTGCGTTAAAACAGAGTTTGTGCAATTTAATGTTTTAATACGGTATTTTGGAACGTCCATTGTTACATATAGAAAAAAATGCCATTTGTGTAGCAAGACGTACCCACGTGACCAAAAAAGTACCTACTCCCGATTCCGTAGTCCGAGTTATGTAGGTTTTTTACCGACCCTTCTTATCGTTCCAATGTTGGAACATGGGTCTCCTCTCAGAATGAGAGGGCTAAGGTCGTAGTCTGCCACGCTGGCCAAGGGCGGGCCGGCAGACATCTCGCGCCTCAGAGAACAACTTTTTTTTGAGAACTTTAAGGTGAGCAAGTTTCCTCACGACGTTTTGTTTCACCGTTATAGCAAGTGATATTTAAATTTAAAACGCACATTTTTAAGAGGTGCGCGCTGGAATTTGAACCCGATCTCTCGGAATGAGAGGTTGCATTTCAAACCACTAGCCTACCACTGCTGTTAAGTGGTTAATTAACGAAATTTGTTAATTAACGTAAATGATATTGGAAGTAAAATACCCTGTAAATAAAAAACTCGAGTTTTGTCGACGGCGAAACAGTAACTAATGACAAATAACAATAAAAAATAACAAGTAACGTGTTTAAGGATATATGGCACTCGGGGCTCTATGCCTACCCTGTGAGGGACCTGGTCTGAAGATATGTATGTACACAGATGTATATAATAACAAATATACATAAGCAACATGCATATGGAAGGCCATAAACGTGGTTCATTGCGCGATAAAGTCACATCTCATCGCTTTTCGGTTTCACATTTGCAAAGAGAACGTGTGATTTGTGCGTATTTTTCAACATTAACAACGCCATTACAGCAAGTAAGATTCATTACGGTGCTCTTATCTACAACATGTACCTATCTACTACAGATAGCTCCCAGCGCACGATTCACTCCGATTCACTCTTTTAATGTGGCGCTGAATTATAAGAAAATTTGTTGTATAACCCTACATTTCGAGAACCCATATACCTAAATAAATTTAATTTTAAATCTTTGTAATAAATTACTTTTGACCTCAGTTTCAAATGAGGATACGACTATTAAGGCTACAAATATGTGATGGATGTAGAGGAAACACGGCGTCTGTGAGAATAGAGGATATTAGGCACTTGGCGCTCTACCTACACCGTAAAAGAATTGGCGTGACAAAATAATCTCAAAATTAGCTTGGATTTGAAGCGGAAAAAGCGTTGTAAGTAAAATTAGTTCCTTCTTGTCCCAAATTGAAACAATTCACCAGTGTTCTGCGACAAAACGATTATCCTCAGAATGGCGGCATTGATGAACTATTTACGTTTCACACGGCCCGCCGCGGTCTGTCTCAATTAAACTTGTTCTGGCGGCGCGCGACCGAATGGTTGCCAAAGCGGATTTAATACAATTTTTGTTGTGAAAAATGTTTTTACATAGACGCCTCTAATCTGCATCCGACCAATCCGTCCAAAAATGCAAATAGATAACTTGGAACGTTTCTCGTGTTTTATCATTTTTCTACCATACGTTTGGTTAATAATACAGAAACGTTTTATTATTATGGGTGTGGAGCAACCTCAACCTGCACAGTCCCAACTAGAATCACGTCCCTGTCTGCGATCACGATCCCTGACTACGCAAAGCTTGTGGAAACTATGGCAACCAGACAGCCGATAAACATACTAGAGTAGGCACATTTCACAGTGTATACTCACGTAGATGATTTCACATGCAGATGTATAACAAACATTTGCGTTCGTCATCTAAATATTTGTCTTGGGCGGGAATTGAACCCACCCGTCAGGTTCGCTAAGCGCAAGACCAACCGGTCAAACTGTTGCTATACATCAGCTCAACATTGCAGATTTGTTTTTATGTCATAGATATAGACATATCGGCACATTCAATACTTTATAGAGCGTACCACTAAAGTTGTATTCAAATAACCATGATATGTAATAGCTCGTGTGAAAAAGCTAAGACAAGTCGGAAAATTCGTAAACTTAAAAAAACTTGGCCATGACTTTAATTTAATTATGAACATACACTTTAATGTCTACCGTTATTACGAGGTACAGGTGATGTGAGGAGTAGGAACGTTTGCGTCACAATACAACACCTGGTTTGATGTTCAACATCATGAACCCTTGAAACATCTTACTGCTGGACAACTGGGCAAGTTGACTAATTGTAATTATATCAATATAACTAACAAGCGTAACATCACGCCAATAATTCCATAAAAGCTAGGCGGTAGAGGTAGCTGTAGTACACTTGCACTTTTCACCAGTTACATTTCCGTGCCACTATGGAACAGGAGGTGAGCCTATTACCGTACACCGGTAAAATTTCCAGACTCCGTGCTACTATTACAAAATCGAAATTAGATAAATCCCGTTGTGCCCAATCCGAGATTTGAACCCAGGACCTCCCGATCGGCAGTCGCACTTGCAACCAACACGAACGACGAGGCAGTCTATGTTATTCAATATGGGTATACTTTTTCCGAAGATAATAGCAACTGCGATTTGAGATGCTACTTGGGATGATTTGGGATGCTACTTGGGACCATTTGGGATGCTACTCGGGACGATTTGGGAAGTATAGATAATCATTAGTTTCGGTAATAACAACATAACAAGTAACAGTGGTATACAAAATAGCCAACACTCTCGTTATAAATTACATTGTTCCTTATATTAAGAGATAATTAAACAAAATACATATCACAATTATTAAAACGATTCTTATATATTTTTTCTTTTCGGTCTTCGAGGTTCACATAAAACTAATTATGGTATTAGAAGCCGACCAGGTTGGTGCTCATAGCACGCTGTGGTAGTGTGTACTGTCTGCTTCATCATTGTTAACCTTTTTTTTTCACTGTTCGTCACTGTGAGGGGACACAATGAGAAGAATGAAGGCCGTAGTCCGCCACGCTGCTGAAGTGCGGGTTGGCGACGTCTTATGAAAAACACCTTTCCGTTAAAAACCATTTCTATATAGACGCTGAATTGTTACCATTTATCACAGCGCCGGAACCTCAATAAATAATTATACTCGCGACCTCCATTTAGAGCAGCATTCCCAGCAGGCCGTATTCTTTTAAGAAAAATTCGTTAAAGCAAGACTACTCGCACTGAATTTCGATTAGAAAAAGACAAAGAGGATTGTAGATCGTGGAAATGGGGAATCAATTAAAGGGAGCCATCGATTGTACGATAAGGTCCGTCAGGGCGAGTGAGCCGATAAGATTGTCCGCGCACAATCCACTTTTAATTATTTAGTACGTTTATCGCCCACTTGCTTACTACCGTTTTGGGAGACTGCCAGAAGCGATGTTAGGAAGATTCAGTAGTATTCGGATATGCTTACATTTCAATCTAATGTTTTTTTTAACTTTTTACCACTTATTATTTTGAGTGCAGTGATTTAGCTCTCCTTATGAACTCCTTATCGTAGTTTCTGCGCATTATATTTTTTAAAAAGTGTAACGTTGTCGTACATTATTAAACATTTACTAACATATTATGTGCTCAAAAGAATAAGAATTAAACATTTGAACTGGAAAAAAGAAATAAAACCATAGTTCCCGCCTGATCTATGAGAATCAGAAACTGTATCAGTTTTTAAGAGACGTGTTAAGGATTGTACTTAAATTCATGTAAGTACCTACTATTCTTCCTTTCGTAATTGTACGTAGTGCGTTCGAGTTACTAAACAATTTGTACATCTGCGGGAGAGTACTGGAATCTGTTTCAGTATGGAATCAGTAGTGCTCTTGTATCAGTAGTCCATGTCCAATGTTTACTGTATTAAAAACAATTCAATCCAACTGGAATCTGTGTCGGGTCGGAGTAACAATACATACCTCAACCCCAAGCATGGTTACAGGGTATCATAAGAGACAATTAAACCCGGTGCTAGTAGGTCGCGGTATGCGGCGGTCTGCCTAGGCGCAGCCAAACGCCCTGGTCGCCTTTATGCAAAGTATAGGCAGTGCGAGAAGTTATGGTCTGCGATCCCCAACCCGCATGTCAAACGTGGGGATTACTCTTTATGGGAGGTTCATGTCCAGCAATGGACTGTAATAGGCTGATGATGACTGTGTAAATAAATAAAATAAATAATATTGCTTGGTTCTCTCTTGCATCATTATCATCATCAGCGTATCTCAGTCTAGTGAAGCACACAGGCCTCCCGTGAGAGTTTCTTGTGCGTGGCCCCGCACTGCTAGGCCCCGGGCACGCTAGTTAGGAATCGCTTCCGTGTACGCTAATAGTTGGGTTGCATAAAATCGAAATGGATTGCATAAAATCGAAAACACTTCCACATTTCTAACTACATAAATTAGCCGGCGTCCATTATTATAGTTCCTGGTGAAGAATATTTCATAAATTCTTTTGTGAAATCATGAAATGCCCCCATGGCTTCTATATAATTTATTAAATCCTGTTATTGTCTTGTTTCTAATTTATTGGTTGGTGACAAGCACGAATGCCGATTGAAAGGTCCTAGGTTCAAATCCTACTATTGGATTTTTCTAACTTAGATTTTCTAGTAGTGGCTCGAACACTGAATATAATCCCGGTGTATGGCAATAGGTTCACCACTCAATCCATAGTGACATTAAACGTAGCTGATGAAATGTGGTAGTGTATTACACTCCTCATAATTGGTCATTGGAGAGGGCTATGTCCAGCAGTGGACGGAAATAGGCTGATTATGATGATGATTACACTCCTCTACCTACTTATTCGGGGATTACAGGGGTAATGTTAGAAAATGCTTTTTAATAAAATCATGTTATTCATTTGAAAAATTTGCTGTTACGTAAGGGTTTCCCGTGATATGGTTACTTACTGCGTTTAACTTCACATCCTAGAGTTAGGAGAATATGAATATGACAGTGGACTCTTTCGAGGGTGTGGTATCAGGAACACTATGCTTCTTCTTTTCCCATTGTTTTGCACCAATCACTCCTATATATTCCACTTGAACTGGTATGTCTATATTAATGTTATTCTAGCTGTTAGCATGTTATCCTAGTTTTCGACAACAAAAAATCCACTGACCACAATAAGTAGCTACTTCAGGAATATTTGAAACCAATTGCAGATAGTTAGCAGTCGCTAAAGCACGAGTTGGTTCTCGGATGGTCTGCACAAAGTGCTGAAAGTGTCACGTGTTCCTTGTCCGAACTTGTGACTTGTTTCCTTTCTATTTTTAAATATACCTAATCATATTCCACAGGTTTCGTAATAACTGGCGAATAAAAATGTAGGCGAAAATTAGTATCTTCTAAATAGACTGCAAAGTAAATGTGCTTACTACACGAGACGTCAGACAGCTGTAAACCTAAGCTATATACCGTACTGTACCTATATTTCCGGCTCGAGCACACGGCGCGAGACAGTGACAGAAGACAACATCCAGACGCAAGCTTACATACGTAAGCAGCAGAAATTTACATAAATCTGACGTTAAACCCACTGCTGCTTATTATAAAGGGGTTTTCCTTGTGCATCGGAAGGAAAGTCGTAGTTAATTACAATCTAGCTGTTTCTGGATGTCCTAAGATGTTAAATTAAACAATTCTCAAATACTGTATTGAATGCATTTACAATATGACTAAAAAATTTTACTCACACAACTGTTCAGTGCATTTGTTACGATGTACCTTTTAAACGGCTCGTATCTGTGAGGTTACATTGATTTAATAAATAAATTTCGTCAAAATGATGGTTAATGGCTAATATTCCTGTGTACCGCTTCATTTTTTATATTTCTTAATTGAGATGTAACGAAGAATAAATAAAACAAAGGGAAAGCAAATTATTTTATACTAATTTATTTAATGTCTTATTTACATGTTCCAAATCGCTCAATCCTCTGTACAATAAAGGTAATAATAAACATAGCCTAGTGATATATCTCTTATTTTAAATAAAAGATACGGCATTTATACATCAATACGTCTATATTAGGGTAACAAATAATATCGATAATTTTATATTATAATCATTAAAATGTATTTTTGTGCATTAATTTTTATAATATTTACAAATTCAACAAGCGTGTGGAGCAAGCCCGATTAGTACTTTACTCTAAAATTGTTCTATGTAATAATTTTGTTCTTGTTATTTTTCTTTGATAATCTAAACGACCATGTCCTTTTCATCAGAAATTCGAATCGATAAAACTATTACATTAGGTCGTCTGTGTACTAAAATATTAAAATTTCGGTAACCCTCCGTTACTGTCACTAAATGAAATATACAATTAATAATTATATTGGAAGTATTTGATAAAACCTTTGGCACATTAAGAATGAGTAACAATTGCGAAGCGTGGCGCCACATTGGATACAATTGCACGACTAATGTTGGTGAGCGTCTCAGACATAGAATATCTGACGAATGTTTTACGTCTAGATGATAACAATGTCAGCAGGTTCTCCTCTGAGAACAACGGATAGAAATGTAACCAACACAAACCTCCTACGTCAGAACTGAAGGTGAAATGTATGACTTTAATTCCAATACTTTTTTGTATCTAACTACTAAAATAATCTGAGAATTGGGAACTGGGAACTGGGAATCTATTGACCTCAGGGGCTCAGACAATACGTATTTTATTGTAGAGTAGGTCAGGAAGTGAATACATTGCATATGAAGCAAGAGGAAACGGGAACGGCGGAGCAATCATGAATAATACAATGATCTCTAACTCTACTCTGGATAAATCAAACCATCGAGATAAAAAGTAATGAAAAACTGTAAAATAAGCAAAGAGCAAGCAGGTATGATTCCACCGGTGAGAAGATACTCTGGCGAGTTGCTCGCTTTGACTATCATCACCGCTCATTTACTAAGCGTACTTTAGCATAGGTAGCCAAAAATCTACAAATATTTGAATTCTGATATAAAGATCCAGTTGGAGCTCATTGATTGTCAGTCATAATGTAATGTATTTTAAAAACAATGTAATAAAAAACAGTAAGAACGCTCACCATTCCGACAACAGTCCGCAATTATCCAACGCTTATTATGGGAAAAGGTTATGAGAACATTAAAATTCCAGAAGCGTTTTCCACTAAACGTAGTCTTACACTATAAGTAAATTTTATCCCTGGAAGGCATAGATCATATAAATATAAAATCTCACACAATCATCGAGGATATGGCAATAGATCATTGGAATGATATGTCACATTTAAAACTGATGGTTGGAATGAATATAAAATTTAAATTACCCAATTTTAAATCGAATAAACATAATGTATCAACATATCACAGTAACAAAAATAATAACGACATATAACAACGATTACAGTGATTAAACTGAGACTAAAAAAATTATTTGGAACATATTACATCTAACCTACGCACGGTTTTCATTTATACGCTAATGCGCCACCTTTGACTATAAAACAATAATTCAATTTCCGACTGACCGTCATGAATTAATTTCAGAATAAAAATCCAATGGATGATTTGTAAACCACTTAACAGAACAAAATGTAAATAACAGTCATTATTATTTATCTAGAAACATACAATATAGTCAGACATAAAATCCATCTGCAAAAGGACCACGAGCGCCAGGACTGACTCTCGCAAGCAGTGTAGACTCCTTGTGCCTAGAACAACGAAAAAGTCAACTGAATATTTCATCATACTAGGTTATTATTTATTATTTAACACCCGTAAACGATACCAATTTCCATACGAAAAAGCTGTTGTATTTGAAAACTACAATTATGATCTTTAAAGTAAAGATAATTTCTATCAACGATACTGGCAGTGCGGTGGGCGGGAGGTAGAAACAAAGGAAGACCGCAAGTTATAATAAAATAATAAGGAAGCGCTGCGCGGGAAGTTAAATTGAAGCGAAATTGTACAGGAAACCACAGAGAAATGCACTATTACATTTTCTTATCTTTGCTAACTTGTTTCACTTTGTATTGATAAGCAGAAAATAAAATTAATTTAAATATGTTAGTAGAAAAATTCTACCAAAGAATATATTCATAATACAATACATATTTTTACAATTGTGCATTGTATAAACATATTAGTTTATTTTAATGACAGAAATGTGTGTAGAAAAGCCTGATTTCTTTTGTTCAATTAAGGTGCCTTTGATGACATTGTTACTTTTGATTTAGAATAGAACCTGGCTCATGAACCTCAGTGTACAACATTCATTACTCTTCTTCCTATTTCTTCTATATTTATCACTCTCTTCTCACATGCACGTCAATCAACAAAGCCCCTAAATGTAACAGTGTACCTAAGGGTATATTGTAAAGCAGCGATATGACATCAACGCAACTATGTACGAGGTGGAGCAAGTCCTTTACATTGCTATTGTACTCGAGCTCTCAATTGCCTATTCCGAGGCCACTACGCGCGATTGTACGATGCGATAAAAGTATTTCCTAAGACTTACATTTCTTACACTTCTCTAAATTTACGAATATATGTACATATGTTTAAGACGCCAAAGGCTGCAAGAAAGCGTTGTGACTGTTAATACAAATAATAATAATAAAATCAGCACTAAATGAGAAAACAGCTTTTTAATTCTACAACCAACAATGTCTTTAATTATTGTCATTAAGTTACATAACTATACAATATACTTTATAGCACACTAAAACACAATAAAAATATTTTTTACAGTAAACTGCAAACTGCGATAGCATGCAGTAGGTGGTATTATCGCTCAGGTAACTATTTATTTCAAACAACTTAATAATTATCGTGTAAAAGTTACGTGGCATCTCCTTAGGTGGGTATAACAAACAATAATTTTATTGTAATCAAATAATGTATGAACAAAAAGAATTAAATAAACGCATGAATGGGCAGAAAAATGAATGGATGCGAGAAGAAATGTAGAATTAGAATTTTATTTTCTTATCATTGCCACTTGAATGCTCCTTTAACTCACAATTGCCTATTCCGAGTCCGCAAACGAGACCGTACAGGCAATAAAAACTCGAATGGGCTACAAGTTTTTATTTCGACTTCACTAAATGGTTTTTTACGTTTGTTATTTGCTAACTGTTATGTATGTATTAATGTATAATAAATTAATTGTTCAGTTATGTATTCGCAAATTAGACGAAAGACGAATTTAAATTACGAGAATTAGAACAGACTACAAAAACCTATTATGGACTTATGGATTATATTTTAAAACTTGGTACGTATCAAAGATGTCCGATTACAACTCATAATTATTTTCATACAATTTTATTACATTAGTATATACAATGTCGTAATAAACATAACACCATGCATGTAACCCCCGAGGAGGAAGGCAGAAGTGTGTAGTACGTACACTGGCACGCTTCCCCAGTTGGCGGATGTTCGCGCGCCATCATAGAACAGGTGTGAGTCTATTGCCAAACATCATATTATCATCATATCACATCAGAATACTTCAAGTATGTATTTCAACATATTATATTATAATGTATAAGATCTAGATAATACTCCTAGCTTTTGGGTACACTTCAAGCAAGAATGATAGAAACATAGTGTAAAAAATTAAAAAGTTGCAGCCCACTGCTGCACGTATGTCTCCCCTGAGGGGTTATGCCCATAACTCCCACACTGTACATGCGGGTTGGGCAACGCAGTGCCATACACCGGGGACATGTCCAGGCCCCAAGCTTTTACTGGAAAGTCTAAGTTAGAAAAATTCAATAGTGGCCGACCCGGGATTTAAATCCAGGACCTCTCAATCGGCAGTCGCGCTTACAATCAACACGATCAACGAGGAAGGCATATATAAATGTACAATTTCCACACTGTTTAATAATTTTATTCCTGCAATTTGAAGTTTGAATTGAGTAGAAGCAGATATATTTTATAGTTTATAGATATCTTTATAATGTTTTTACAAAATGTGTTTTAAAATTCTTGTCTGTCACTAGTCAGAAACAATTTAACCGGTACGTGCAATTTAATGAAAATTGAAAGTTTATACGTATACCTACATCTTAAAAAACGAATAGTATCGAAGATGAATTTCCAATGTACGTTAAGCTCACAAATTTGTGTACTAAATATTTTGTAATAAATGTAAAGACAGTGTTTTTATCAAATATCAATATAATTTGAATTATTCATATCATTGGCAAAAGTTGGTGAAATTCCGAGCGATTAATTATTTTTCATACTAATCACTCAAAAAGTTTCCATCATTTTGATAAATAATTTGCCAAGGTCTCCTGTACAATAACACTAACATACAAAAAATCAGTCCCGTTAATTTCCATTATAGCTCCCTCCTTATATTTTATTCAAACGTTTCTCTATTTGATATCATATTATTCGGCTGTTCAAACACTTTTTCCTCGGGTCCGGGTACTGCAAGAATTGATTGTATGAGGTCTGCACTGAATATTTATGAGGGTTAAGTGTGTATGCGAACTCGGTGAATGTTTAATCTATATTTGGTGGTAGGTGAAGCGACCCGCGTCGTCTCAAACCGCACGCCTAGTTTCGATCGAAGTTCCCGGAAAACCACAAGATGTAAATTCAAAATAAACTCAAATAGAACATCAAATTCGATTTAATATTATTTTCGAGGTTATTATCTTGTAGGATCATTAAAATGGACGCTTTAATCAAATTAAATATGAATTTTTTTTGCAAAGCAAGTTAGCAACCCGCGACGCTATTCAGCTCGTCTCTCCGGGACTCCTTGTAGCGCGTTCATTTTTTACTGCGAGGGGAGAGACGTTCTTAATAATACAGTATATTGTTACAAAGAATAAAAAGTAGCGAACAAACTCTTTACGTAGCTCCTAAGTCGTTTGGGAAATACTGTGCGGGTAAAAGTAAACAAAGTATTGGTTTGATAATGGGTAAATACTTACCTCGCGATTGTTTTAACTTGCAAAGCACAAAACAATATAAAACTTGCTGAATTTTTTCTTAAGCTTATTACTATTTGCGTTGATGCTACCTACATACGAGTATGTTTACTTGTATAGAATGAATACTAAGCATTATATTTATAAATAAGTTAATTTGAGATATTGGTGACCCATTTAGTCTCAAGACTAACTTAATATCGGACAAATATTTGATTCCGTGTGATAAATTCGTGAGGATTAAATTTAAATAAACGCGGTCCAGGTAAGGTCATTATGATGAAAGTACAGCTTAATACTTACTGATCGTGTTCATAATACACATGATAACTAACATGCTTTGTATGTAGGAGAGCGGTGGTTCAAAAATTGTCCAACGGTCTGAATTTGACTGCCTCGTTCGTCGTGTTTGTTACAAGCGCAGCTGCCGTATAGGAGGTCCTGGGTTCGATTCACGGGTCGGGCACTACAGAATTTTTCTAATTTAGATTTTCTAGTAGTAGCTCGGAGCCTGGATTTGTACCCGGTGCATGGTAATAAGCTCACCACCAATTCCATAGTGAGACGTAAACGTAACTGGTGAAAAGCGGGAATGTACCACACTCCTCTGCCTACCTCTTCGAGGATAACAGGCGTGATGTTACGTTTAATGTCAGCAGGGGTGGCCACTCTTTCGCGGTCTGCAGGAGAAACGATTTAGCGAATCTTTGCGTCCTGTTCAGAGGGATATCTATACGATCTGGATGGTTCCTTGACGTACGTCTAGACATTTGGTGGTAAAACGGAGCAGGTGGAATCAAATTATACATCTCTTGTTCGCACTCTTCAAAATTATATCCGATAGAAAACTGCAAGACGACGACGTGTAATTTTAAATGCCCCAGCAATAGACATAAAAACGAAACAATATCTTGCATGCGTGTATGTTACACAGTACTTAACTTTACTTAGCTGAACTGCACTCGTGCTTAATAAAATATAATCTAGCAAATGCAGAATCTAACAAATGTGCTAATATCTCATAAAATGGAAATGTTTAGGAACGGAATTAAACAAGTGTAGCGAAAAAAACCATACCTGTAATTACAAGCTTTATCAAATAATATGGGTACGTGCAAAGAATAAATGAACCAATCAGAAACAGCTGCAAAATAAAGTGATGCGAAGATAACATGGCAGCGGATGGAAGCGAAGAGCTCGTGCGCGTGCTGTGGAGGAGCGTGTGTCCAGCAGTGGACGGGAGTGCGCTGGTGGTAGTGTTGATAGTAACATGTGGAGGGTAATTGTTGAAGATGTGATGGTACTAAATCAGAATAGACACATGAAACTATTTAGTAGAATATATATCACAGGGTGGTTACTGCGTGTATCACCAGCAAAGATAATATTTACCATGAGCAACAAGATATGAAGGTACCTTGTACGTAAATAATATGTATTTATATTTGAAACATTTTGAATAAATATAGATATAATGAAGTAATAATTGAAATGATGAAAATCCAAAAATACAAGCAGAAACATATTATGTAAAATACAATGTACCTATTCAAAAAGGGGCGACTGTGTGCTAAAGTGGAAGAATATTTGCAAAGTAATGTGTTATTATAGGGTGTCACAATAAGTGAGAGCTGAATTGGTGTGGTGCAAGAGAAAATTATTAGCAACATAACCGATCAAAACATAAACGTTAATATTAAATGTAGGTATACCAAATGCAGATACTTTTGGTACAAGATAAAGAAAAATCTTGCAACCAACGAAATTGTCAGTACTACCTAAAAACGGAGTCTTTAAAGTAGATTGGAGGATACTCGTTCAATTTACTAAGCATGATGATTCTCCGTGGAAACAAATTCTTGCGAGTATAGTGGTGTGTATGTTTTTCAATCATATATACATGAATTATATGTGAGGGAGTGATGTGCATATTTTTTTTAATTTTGTTAATCTTTTTTGACACGTCCTGAGTTTACCGGTTTCATAATGAGCATATGTAGAAAACAAGCGAAAAAAATACAATGAGGTGGAGCGTACCTGAGGCGTGGTGCGGGTGCGGCGCGCGGTACACGTGGTGCGCGTCGCGCTCGGGCGCGCGGTCCAGCTGCGCGCGCACCACGCTCGGCCGCTCCGTGCCCGCGTCGCGCACTACCGCGCGGCTCGTGTTCGTGCGCCGCGCGCCTGCAACGCCACGTGCCTTACTTCATGCCGTCCAACATGTCTTTGACAATGTCACATAGAGCGACGTCAACAAGGTGAGTGGTTCTACTTCACCTGCCCGTGTTGCACTGTGCTATAGTACAATAGAGGAAGCTCTGGCCATTGACTGAGCTAGGTATAGCTCAGCGTACCTAAGCATTGGTAAATGCGCCGGCCGCCGACGAGTAGCTGCGTGGTGGTGCGAGAAGCTACGGTCTGCGATCCCAAATCCGCAGACGCAACTTGGGGATTAGCAGCAGTGGCTGAGACAGGCTGGCGATGATGATGATGAAAGCGATAACCATGCTTGTGTTCCACAGCAAGGTACCAGATTTTTTAAAACACTCAAAAGTAGCGGTACATGATATGTGCCCCAATTTTTAGGATTCGGTAACAGAAACCCAGAATAATAATTATATTAAAATAATGATATACTGGGACATCTCCACACACGGCTGTCTGATCACAAACTAAGCGTCAAGAGAGCTCGTGGTATGGTAACCAGATGGCTGATACACTACATATAAATATATACTTAAATAGATTTTTTTAACATTCGCAAAAAACACTAATATCTCTACTGTCTTAGTAGTCGATACTGTGTTTAATTTATTTCATGTAAAAATTGTTGCAGTTTCAATGGTATGAATATCTCGACATAATCCTACCCTACTTGAGCTTAGAAAAGGAGAAAGTTTAATTAAATGTACTGAAACTCAATAAATGTCAGTATAACTACCCAAGCGTTTAACTCATAATTACCAACTATTCGAATAATGTACCTTTTTATTTCGCCACATTTCTAACGAGCAAATTGCGCTGTTCTTGTTTCCAGTTTTCCAGATGAGAACAGAAACCTTCCACTCACTCATTTCAAGTAATTACTTTCAAGAGTACCGGAGCAGATTATTTATTAAAGCGGATTCATTTGTTACAATACTTTCTTTATGCTCGAGGAAGGTTTTATTATTTCATGTCGGATATGCGAGCGTATCCCCGCATTTTCATTTTATGATTACTATCCACTCTCCGCTTTTACAGTAAAATAATTATGACGTAATTATACAGCACTTGCCAGCATCGTACTCAAACTTGCACTGTTTTAGAGTTGTTATGTAACAGTATACGACACTGCTTTTCATTAAATACGAGTACATACGTTGTGAAGGGATTAGATTCCTTTTCGAATTGAATGTTTTCTAACAGTAAACTCATGATATGCACGATACATACAAATATTTGTAATGTTATAATTACTTTCATCATCATAGTCGTAGCTTACAGATATCCACTGCTGTACTTAAGCTAACATAGCTTAACTGTAGCCCAAGTTACGGCCCTCTTTTGTATTCACCGTTATTTACTTACCAGCAAGTACTTACTATGTACCCGATACAGTCGTCCAGTACTCGCATCGGGAGCGCCGAGCGCAATGTCAAGCGTGACAATTACATAATCAGGTAGTACGGGCCCTGAACATAATGTACTTCCTTCATTACTTGTATTAACATCATGTATAATGCGTACTAAACATTATCAATATTTCGACAGGCTGCTCGGTAAACCCTATGTTCTCTACAGCTCGTGTAAGCGTTAAACAACGCTGATTTCTGAGTAAAGGCCCGCGGCATGAAGTGGCAGATATCGGAGTGGAGGCATATTTATTCACAGCCAAGTATACGTCGATGGTAATGCAGGAACGTAAGCACATATATTTTGCAACAGAAATTAACGAAAAATCGATAATGACAAGGAAATGATGACGCGCGGTAACATATGAGCATGTACTCGCAGCATGCACCTACACGGCAATACTCATTAAAACCTGGAATCTACATTCAATACTTAGGCAAATTTTTAAAATGATAAAATTAAAATGCTACCAACAGCTTCTATACATTTCAGATATACATAGATCCCATAAGACAAACGGGGCTTCAATAAAACTATTGATGCACGGTAAAGACCACTAATTAATTAAATTCTGGTTTGTCTAAATAACTAAAAACTACTTGTTCAATCAACTGAACGTATTTTTTTGTTTCTACTACTTTATCACTAAAGACATTATTGCACACAAAATGTACGTCATTGAAAAAGAGTGCGCTGGCAATATGTCTCATTGAATCATATTTGGCACAGTAGGTACGAGGAGGTACGTAAATTGTACATTTGCAGAAATTGAAACGTAACATATCGAAATCTGGTCTGAAAATGAAAAACTAACTTACAAAGATGTAGAAAAATTTGCTGGTATGACGCTTCCAAATATTACTGTTGATATGAACCGTACAATTCACGTACCTTATATAATATAGTAAAGGCAGTAGTTTTACACTAATATATATATTGTAAGAAACTTACTTTCTTTGTTTGCGTTGCTCTTCATTTCGGTAGCCTTTGGTGACGTTGACGGCATTGGAATCTCTGCAGAAAATACAAAACAGTTGATTAAATTAGTTACGAGAGGAATGTAGACAGAGCGATCAGACTTCCTTCGCTATCCAATGCCCCAGGCTATTAAGGAATCTAGTTATCTGACAACAGAATAACGTAATTTGAGATCTTGATGGGACTCTACAATTGTATTTGCATTGATGTTCTAAGGTTCTAGTAATACAGTGTTCAAAATTGAAAACGTATTGAGTGTGATCTTTAGAGTATGTAGTGCATTTCGTGATATTTTCGATCAATATCGCAACATATTACTAACACATTGTACACTCGAAGTACTTTTTAATCTAACAACAATCACTACGTGATAGTTGAATTTAAAATATGAAATTATAGATATTTCGTTCGTTTTATGATCTTATTCAGTAAAATTATGCTCTGTACGTCATTTTACAATAGGAGAACGAAAATATAAAACTTTCAACAAGAATGATCCTTACCGTACAGTCTAATAGAGCCTTCCGTTTCTCCGAGCGAGTTCTTAGAAATACAACGATAATTTCCAAAATCGCCGCCTTGAAGATTGCGCACCGTCAACTTCATGTGAGCCCTATCGAAATATCACTTAATAGGCATTGTATACTAATAACTATAAAGGCAGTGGTAATAAGACGAACAGTATTTAAATAAGATTAAATAAAAAATACACGAAAATTGTTTGATATGAGAGCTACCTCTGTGGCTGACTGTTTGTTACAGATATTATACACTAGGAGACACAAATAACAATTGTATATTTATAGCACAAATATAAATAAACGATGTATAAAAATGTGATTCAAAACATTTTTCTTCGCGACGCATGAGCTACAGAAGACAGTTGGTAAAAGAGTTTGTATCGAGCTCGGAAACGTCCAACAGTTTCAAAAGAAATTATTACCTGAGATTTTTACAGTCATTACTCTCCGAAATAAAAATTTCAGCGCTCTTTTCGTTCGTGTTTTACATTACCACAGAGCTTAGTGGTCCGCGTCGCCCCGAGACCGAGACATTACAGTGTTCAAAGCTTTGAGATGTACGAATTATATAACATTTGGCATTAAACATCAACTCGACTTCAATTCGAGGGAAAATTGTCAAAGCTATTTTAAATCTGTGTTTTATTCCTTTTGTGTTTGATTATGCTAATTTTCTTGTTCTAATTTCTTCAAACTTAAACAAATTACACCCTAAAAAGATAAAAATAAGATTTAAATTACATTAAACCTATTCATTTTCCAATTACTTTATTACTATTAACTTATAACGCCATTATACAATTTATATGATATAAACGCTTGTCGCGAGATCTACTTGTGAAGATCAACTAGTGAGTAAAATTACATGAGACTGTAAACTATAACACTTACTTCAAAACTACTGTCCATTAAGGGTTTAAACGGCAATGTGTCATGTA
>DWTO01000845.1:0-18612 GCA_018244755.1 Jemadia pseudognetus | reverse complement strand
AATAGGCTCACCACCTATTCCATATTGGGACGTAAACGTAACTGGTGAATTGTGGGAGTGTTCTACACTCCTCTGCCCACCTCTTCGGGGATAACAGGCGTGATGTTACGTTTTAAATTGTATGTAAGCATAAAACCACTTAGGTACCCAGTTTGTATTAATTTAATCGAAACAAAAGTATAGACAATGGTGATGTTAGTGAATTGAAGAGGTGCCGCGTCACGCTTCGTGTTGATATCTCTTGTTGGCATAAAACAAAGTGGCCAGAGCAAGGTCTCAAATGGCTCATTGTGAAAGTGAAGAGCCATTAAAGAGTTTTGTGAACTGAATTTCGGCTGTGACGTCACGGAGTAAAGAAATATACGCCAAATATAATTTTGGTGAAACTCAGATAATATTACGGCGTGTAGCGTTCCTCGTGATTTATTCATTCGCCCACTATATCAATTGATATTCAATCTTAAAAACGCACGTAACTTAAGATAAATACAAATATGTAATATCTGGGCACATCTCCACACATGGATATTTAAACCCAAAGGAAGCGTCAAGAGAGCTTGTGGTATCGTAACCTAAACACGTATGTACATTTAGATATATATTTAAATTTAGTTTTTTACACCCAGATATGAAACAAATACTTGTGTTCAATTCACAAATATTTATTCTGGGCGGGAATCGAACCCACGATTAGTAGGTACCTAAGTTGAAAAGGACCAGTTAAATAATTTCAAAAGAAACATGTTAACTTGAGTTCACCGAAAATCTTAGAGAATTTAGTGCTGTTTTAAGATAAATTCAATGTACATTTCATTCAATATTACATCTAATACTGGCAACTTTTATTATGTTTATTTCCAATTTGCATCACCTAATAACAGTCCTTATTATAAATAATATATATGTACTTTCCATTTGTGTGTACGTACCTATATCAATGTGCCTTTAAAAATTGAAATGACAAAATGAGTAAAACCACACATTCAAGTGCTTCACAATACAGGCATGAACCAAGTCGGATAAAAAATGAAAACCACTCATGTCTCCTGGCACCTGGCTTCTGTTTCATTATGTCGCT
This sequence comes from Jemadia pseudognetus, assembly GCA_018244755.1. Lineage (NCBI taxonomy): Eukaryota > Metazoa > Arthropoda > Insecta > Lepidoptera > Hesperiidae > Jemadia > Jemadia pseudognetus. The sequence continues at coordinate 17,534 of DWTO01000845.1, read as the reverse complement.
TGCGTGTCCTATTAAAGCGAGTACACTCCACCATACTTCATTAAAATTTGTAGGCAGACGAGAAGCAAAAATTATTTCAATGTAATATTTGCTTGAAATTTTTGAGCGAACTATTGCTATAACGCCGCTGTTGGAGGTAGCTATTCGCTTCGAATTAAGCCAGGTACAGACTGAAGATTAAGTTAGCTACACGGTATAGATTAGGTTAATTCATTAGGGTTCGATTCCAGTTCCACAAACTAATGGTAGTCCGATTCAGCTGTGTAACAAAAACAGCGCTTTTCGACCGCGTTTTAGTTTTGACATTAAATATACTTGTAAGCGTCAGCTAGATTCAAATGGAACATTCTAGACGCGCTTACGAATGTTTGTTTTTCTAGAAATTTCCCGTAACACCTAGTCAGCGTTAAACGTTATCGCGAGAAGTTTGATTACTGCTATTTTATCTTGGGTTTAACTATGTATTATTCACCGTATTACGTAGGAAGCTAACCCAAAACCTTACTCTATAAACACTTTGTAAACTTATAATAAGTTTTTGTATACGTCTTGTTAGATTTTGCCATCGGCTCTGCTCGTTAAATTCTCGAGCAACAACAATATTTTCTCGAAAACTTAGCATCTACAATAAAACTTTAATATGCGAGACTTCCCAAATATAGGTACTTACTTGTACTTTTGTTGAGTGATCGCGTGTGAAACCATATTTAATTACTTTAAGCCGTCATATAATATACGACCATACGTAGTTGACATATGTATACTACTTACATAGAACAGAGTGATAACGGAATGATACTTAAACAAACAATAATTATTTCTTCACTTATTATATTGCTATATCCTGTACATGCATCTAACATATTATTTGTATATAAATGTATTGACGTAATTTAACTGCACACATCATTCCTTTATACGAAGTTTAATCCTTTTTTCATTGTGTATACTTATATGAGTACATTCACCTTACGCTTAGCTTAAATTTACCGAGATTTCTCTAGCTGGTGGTGTAAATTGCGCTGGAAATCCTACCCGGCGTCGTTAGTTCCACACAGGGTGTCCCCTGGGCGAAGTCGAGAAGGGGACGCGGCGTTACCCCCATAAATCTTTTCCTGGGCTTCCCGCAACTAACAAGCAGGCAGTCAGTGTGCTGGTGGGCCGAACTCGCGCCGATTTACCCCTACGCTAGTAAATAACTAAACTTTCATAATAATACTGCCCTTAATAGATTAAAACACTCGACGTTTTCAAATTAATGACGCTCGGGAAAGGGTAGGGTAGTTACCGGCATTATAATAATGTATAGCATCGTCTAGGACTTCTCCGTTCAAACCTATATCAACTTTACTGAGCCGTTCATTAATTTAGGAGTTACCTTTTATAATCACACGAAGGTTTTTATAACTTTTGAGATTAAATTGGTCTAATACTTTCGTTATTAATTTTTTTATTACTTGAAAATATGGACTTACTTTTGGTAAACTTTTTTTAAAAATAATTAAAGCAGTTAATCAAATATACAAGACCTTTTCGCGATATTTATTATTATTACGTGACTGTCTCATTATTCTAGTGGTTACATGCGGCGTGACTGCTTATCCAGACGTCCTGGATTAAAAGTCCTGGGTCGGGTTCTATTGGTTTTGTCTAACTTAAGTTTTCTAGTGGAAATTTCTAGTAGCAGCACGAAGACTGGATTCGTTCACGTTCGATTCACCTCCTCTTCCGTGCTGGGTAACGTATCTGGTGTAACTAGAAAGTGTAATACCCATCTCTGCTTACCTATTCAGGGATTACAGGCGTGATTTTACATAGTATATTATTATTATTAGATCTTTATTCTGCATATAAATGTGTCTCAATGTTGTTGTCCATCTTTGTGTATTGTGGCCAGTAACTTGGGATTTTATTGGAAATTTAATGAATTACTGTTTCATACCTTGTCATTTTATCTTTACATGAAAATGCATTTCAAGTTTTTTTAATTACTAATTCATCAATATTAAAACTGGTTCAATTGTGAATCAAAAGTTCCATAACATTTAAAATCGTCTAATTTTACGTGATTAATAATTACAATTCCTCCCACACGTTTAAATCTTACCTAGTGCCTATTCATACAACAAAGACGCCCATGGAGTGTTGTAAACTTGTCTAACGAGCTTTACATTTAATGAGATAGTTAATTTTACCCTAATCTTTTGTACCCTATTCGTTACTTCGGGTAACAATGCCCGCCACAAATTTAACGCAAGCAGTAGAACTTGGGAACTCTCTTGAGAATCAACACTGTTTTAACCTACGATGTAGTTCCCGCGGTAGGTACATATATACATATACGTATTAGTATGCGTGTGGTTAAAACCCCTGTGGGAGTTTCGGTCTGTAACACCCAAGCGTTTAAGGTACATTTCTTAAAATATTACCTTCTACAAATTTCAAGGGGTCTTTTATATCCTGAATTATGTTATAGCGTTTGCTGTTTAGGGTTAACAGCATGGCCAGTATAAGAATTACGACCGCCAAGCTTAATGGACTTCGATGAATTGTTGTACAATAATGCATTATTTTTAGGTTTATGTTTTTCAAATTGTACTAACAATTTTGTAAGCTATTTTAAGCCTGGGTTGTACTCTATATCTTATTTTAGTCGGATGTAAAATAAGACTTTACGAATAAAAAACTGCCAGAAAAAAATCGTCATCACATAATTTGCTTTACTAATTATGTTAAATACACAAAACAATAAATCCGCGTAACAAAGTTCTTTAAAAATTACGCGAACTATAATTAATCGAATACGATTTATTATAGTTGTTATAATCCGATGTTATATTCTGTGTCCTGAATGACGTGTAAAGATATTAATGCCAAATAATACATTGTTTGATTTGGTAAAATTAATCTCTAGAATATAATTAATACCTACATTTAATTTAGTCTTGTTACGTCGCTATGAGAAGATATTCATATAAATATAAATGCCTATATATTTCACAATGAATAAAATAGTTTTCAGCAGGATTTATAATTTTGTTCGAATAAAATATTACAAAAAAAATATTATTAATTATTGCACAACATGCAGAGATATATTTACCGGTAATGTTATGTACAAATTTTCTAAGTAACTGTTGCATAAACTATTATTTACATATATATCACAATAAGTAAAAATATTTTTACCACGAATATTATTTATAATATTTTACGAAGTAACCGTTGCAAAAATTACCATACTGTGGAAGTTGCGGCAAATTCTTGACAGATATTAACGAATTCTTTCGGAGTGGTGATCAATCAAACTCGAGGCACCTAAGTTCTCGCAAAGCGCCGACATTAAAAACATAAGTTTCAGAGCCTTAAAACTATTAAGCACGAAAATTGAAAAGGAAGTGAAATTTTCTAACATTTTTTACTGCAACCTACATATGAGCAGATATTTCAAAGTCCACGGTCAGCTTAATTTTTTGCGTGCTTTCCCGGATTCCCAGGTTGAGTACAACTGGAATTTTTAAACAAGACTTTCTACTACAATTTCTAGTAGTGACTCAGCCTGGATTTGTGCCCGGCATATGGCAATAGGCCCGCCTCCTATCCATGGTGGGACGTAACCGTAACTGATGAAACATGAAAGTGTACACTCTATCTAACTCTTCTATGATTACAGGCATAATATTAATTTTCTCTTAACATTAAAAAAATACCAGATTTGTTAAGAAACATTTCAAAGAAGCTCATATTTTGACATACATAAATTTGAAACAATAAGTTGGTTTCAGTTTCTGTATACGTATCATATCCTTGTTTAATCTTATTAACAATAATATCCGTACATGTGCGTTCTGGTGACAAACGTCTATGGCAATTAATACTAGACAAAGACAGCTTTGTGAAATACTTTAAAGACGGAGCCTTCAAAATAAATCTTCTTCGTCATAAATTATAGTGAATAAATAAAATGAAAGGAGCCTCCCCAATCGGCGACTATGTCTAATTAAATACGAACATATGCCAGGCGCAACCTGGACATTGCGAATAATCCTTTCACTAAGACGGCTGATCATCCAAAGTGAATAATACTTTACTATTCATATTATTATTGCATAACGTCGTGTAGATTAAATTTGTACCGCATGTTCGTCGCATTCATCACTCGAAAACTCCATGTTACTGTAGTCATGTAACCAGCGAAGTAATTACTCAACCCATTTCCTTTGTGGAAAACCAATTTGAAGATAAAGACGCTTTATTACCCATTTTGGTAAAAATCCACGTTGGCTACGCGTAAGTCATTAAGGGTACACTGAATTTCAGCGAAGCGAATGAAATCATCACTATTGTATTGAATTTTGTATTATAGTTTTTCTACAGTTTTTTAATAGGGGCGTTTTCATTTGTTACAGTACCGCTGGAGAAGTATCTGCGCATTGAGTATTGGCGGCTTGGTTCTACTATACTGGAGGATACGTTTGGCTGGCACTCCTTCGGGATTTGCTGCGGCCGACAATCCCGCGTCCCGCGACCCTTATTTATTTACAAGGATTTACACCTTCACTTATCTCCCTGTATTCAACTTTTTTCTCCTTTTGTACCCTTTTCACTTAAGTTTCGACTGGTCCATGGATTCAATTCCACGCATCACCTCCCTATTTGACTTTAGAAATTTCTCCTCATTCATTTTCTATGCGGTGCTCTCGAAGGTAACGTTACGAGTACTGAATAATGAACTGAAGAAACGGCAGGAGAAGAATGTGAGGTACTACAAAAAACAAAACGCCAAGATAAAACAGAAATGGAGCAACAACTGCCGCCATTACAATAGAGGACAAGATTGCAGCGAAAGAAAAGGCATTACACCCCGCAAAGAGCACGCATCATCGAAGAGAACTCTGTGCCCGTGCAATGGATGTAAGCATTTACTTACTGAGGAACATACGGGCGTGTGCCGTGCAATCAACAACAACAATATAATGCTGCACCATTCTGCTTGCGTCTGTCCAATGGCGCTTGGCAAATCTAGAGCACATGCGCCCCCAAAGTACGAGTACCGCAGCCCGCGAGTAGCGACCATTACATTTTTAGCATTTATGGTGCTACCATTCTTGCCTGCTACCAATCTACTGTTCTACGTGGGATTTGTGGTCGCGGAGCGCGTGTTGTATATACCGAGTGTGGGATTTTGTTTGCTCCTCGGACTAGGCGCGGGCACTTTGTCAAGAATATGCCGTAAGAATGAGAAATGCCACCGATTTTTAATAGCAACACTATTGTTGTATTTAACTGCCATGAGTGGTTGTACTATAAGAAGAAATATCGATTGGCACGACGAAGAGAGCCTTTTTAAGAGCGCATTGCACATCAATCCACCCAAAGGTGAGTATTTATCCCATTCTAATCTATTCAGGCATATCAAAATTTGTTAGTTTCGAGATTTTATTACTCTGATATTATTAGCAATTAACATTGCATCTGTTATTATAATCCAACGTGGAACTTCGTCTGTATGGTAATGCATCATAAATATTCAGTAATAATTAAACGCGACAAGTGGCTGAGATGTTCTTTATAAGTCGTAAATTCGCAATTCTCCCGACTTGTCCCAGTTTCGCGAGTTCAAGTAATATTTGGAGTCGGCAGCACGGGGACACCCATTGCGAACCTTTCTCAAAACTTTACTCCCCTCTCTCGTTACTGTTCAAAACTGTGACACAATTAATTTGCTTGAGAGACAGCTACAAACTACCTGTCCACGGAGCGTTAGTTGCTCAAACTCAGTAAGAGGCTATCGCGCGGATCCACTGAGTAGGTACTCGAGTGCTTGTAATATATTCACTGCTACACTTACAGTCGGACTCTTGACCCCACTAGGACGCTATTAAACATGCATGTACGGTGTCCCTAGAGGAGCCGCCCGAGCCTCCTTTTACATCACAAACTTTGTGCAAAGAGAAAAGTTTCCCGCTCATAGTTTTCGTTTTACCTCACTTCATACATCCAATATTTGGCTTTTCTCCGATTGTTACCACACACCACAGAGGTAAATAAGTTTCAAATAAATAAATTTCCAAGTATGAATAACTTTTCATATATTATTATGAACTATTGAAATGTTGGTATTAATGGTCGTAGACTTGTAAAGTTTATAAAGTTATTTGTAGGTCACTAACTTACAATACGAAAAGTATACAAAAAATCTATGGTTATTGGTCAGCCACAAGCAATCTTGAAAAATGCTATAGGAGCTATTAGTATCATTTAGTCCTACTGTTAGCATTATTTAGTCCTACTATTAGTATTATTTAGCCCAATTAGCGTACCTAAATTAACATGAATGCTGTTGGAATTAGTAGCTGTCCTATTATAAACACTTTCCTTAATAGTTAGTTTCAACCGGGCGTTTCATACTGAATGTATAAAAAATATGCAACACCTCACCTGTAATCTCTGAAGAGGTAGGCAGTGGAGTGTAGTACAGTCCCACGCTTCTCCAGTTATACGTACAGTTATATATATAACCTTATTTGTTGCTACTATGTACATACAAAGTAATCGAGAACTACGATACGAATCCCCGCTTATAATACTCCCATCAGTAACACAATACCTATTAATCCATTTGATGGCTATACTCGATATAACAAGCAATCAATAATGTGATGTCATCAGTATTAGAGAAACAAATAGCTCCTGCCCGCGCGCCTCTCCATTAATAAACATGACATAGTTCCGTAATAACACAATTAATACGGATAGCGAAGACGGACACTTTTTATGATCGGATTAACATAGGTACAATCGCTCGTGTGTAATGTACGAGGCAATGGAACAAGATTGGTGGATATGTGGTAATAATATTAGATTAGTTTATGGGCAATGGTGTAATTTTTCTAGCGTACGTTCCAATATAAATAGGAGTTACATTTTTGCTTTTGTATACATTAATGAAGTGTAACGGTTACGCAACGTCACGCCTTTGGTCCTCGAAGAGAGGGGCAGAGGAGTGTAGTACTAAATTCAATTTCATCAGTTATATTTACGTTCCACTATGGAATAGGTCGTGAGCCTATTATACACATCACATCACATCATCAGTCTATCTCAGTCCACTGCTGGACATAGGCCTCCCCAAAGAGCGTCATCGCGCCCTGTCCTCGGCTTGCCGCATCCAGTATCTGTCTGCAGCCTTTCGCAGGTCGTCATATCGTTATATTGCTATAGTCAGGTGGATTGTTATACACTGGGCATAAATTCGGACGTCGAGACACTAATTTGAATTTCATCTAGAAAATCTAGGTTAAAAAATTTATAAGTACCCGACCTGAGATTCGAACCATACAATTTTTTTTAACAATAAATATCTTACGCTAGGAATAGGCGTAGTTGTAATATATCCTCGGGCGAATTCTATGGCATGTTCTTCATATGTTTTTATACTTCTAAGAGCGTTTTAATGTTACAAAAGTCTGAAAAGGTTCGTTAGATAACTGTTAAGGTTTCTAGGGCGTATCAAAATGTTACGCGCGTAGGAGAAATATCTTTATGAAGTTATTCAAATCATATATGATATCGTATATGATATATGGTTGGGTTTTTGTATATAGTGATTTTTACACGTCCTTGCGTGTATGACACGTGTCTTTGAAGCAAAAAATATTTTGGTTCGTTGTTATCATTACATAATAACACAATTTCTACATAATTGTTGTCAGAATGTACGACGATGAGAAAATGTTTATGTGGATGGCAATTTAAGGCATATGGATACATAATATGTTTTGTAATGTCATCTGCAATTTTTTTTCTATAATCACGCTAGGTCCTTTACGGGGTAGGTAAAGAGCACCGTGTGCAAAATAAGTATATCCTTATGGACCTGTCTTGCTTCTTAAAATATATTTTTTCTAGAGAGATACTTTTATATTGTATAGAGATTTTGGCCGCCTTCGGTAATGATGCGTATCGTTGCCGCAGATATAGGCAAAAACCTTATAGGATAAATATAAATCTTACTTTTTCTAAGAGATTTCTGTCAAACGCATCCTTGACATTTTGATTTATTGCCTCTCGATGTGTACATGTTTACAAACAAGGTATTCGTTGGTGGTCTTTTTATAAAACATACCTAAACACACTCAGAGAAAAGGTAATTCCTAAGAATACCAAGCTAACTAGAATACATATTCTAAGTTCATATTTCGAACAGGTAATTAAATTCGTCAAATAAACGGGGACTATTGCTGGAATCTTCGACGTTATTGTGTATTAATATTTCCACTATCCGCCTTCCAGTTTAAACACCACAATTAAGTTTTATTAACATGTTATCTTCACTGATACTAACAAACAGGCCAATAATGATCGTGATAATGATGATACTAAAAAGCGCGTTTTGTTCATTGAACTTGTGATCATAACGAGGTTAAATGAAGAATACAATCCGTGATTAATTGAATTTGAAATAAAATTGGCGCTGGGAAAACTACACGTAATGATGTTAAAAATAAGTTTAAAGAATAAAAGGATACATCTGAAATACGTAACAAAGGAAACTTGGGGCTGCGGGGATAAAAACAAAAACAAATGAAGTTAAAGGGAGGGTAACTTTTAAAAAGCGACTATCGCGTACCCTCTTATATTTTTGTAACAAGACCGCGCGCAAGTTGGGTAGTTCTACATCGAATACCCTTCGATAAAGTGTCATAATTTAGGTGAAATATTGTTTTCTGGTGAGGGGAAGCATATTTCGTTATCTCGGCTGTGGTCTCTGCGTGATGTATAGTTTTCTTGATGTCGGCTTTAACATTAGGCATGAGTGTGTCTATTGTATGACCTGTTGATAAGATGGCGTTGTTCAGAATCCTTTAAAAACCTACTCAATTTTTTAAATTAATTCCTTCCACATTGGTTAATTTAAATATACGCGCCACCGGCATTAATAAGTATATTGAGGCTGTTGTTAAATTTCTTCTATATGTCAAGTCTTTTTACAAATGTCATTCTGTTGCTGTTCAACCATCTTTTTTGTAAAGATTAAAACACCAGCACTTAGATTTACAGTCCTTTCATTTTAATTCCGTAAAACACGCTTCCTATAGTGTACGGAAACTTTACAGGCGTAAATATTCATAATTATGTTATTTATTGTTTTTGACAGTATTTGCGGTTTAACTTCGCAAATAACAATGGTGGATAAATATGTGAAAAATTTTATTTAAAAAAGGTTGAAGTTAGTATTGAAAAATTTAACTGAATTTATGCATCGCTATGCAAAGCCTTTATTTTCAGTATTGTGAATGTTCGACGATAAAGTATGGATTTATACAAATAGGCTTTTTAATATAACATCAACTGAGCGTAAAATAAAATTGTTTTGTTTGCAAATTGGTTGACTTTCACGTATATCTTCAATTAACTTATTGCGCATTGGTCCAGCGGTTAATGAACTGCACTGCTGATATAAGCGTTGTGGGTTCGATATCCATTCAGGAAAAATATTTGTGCGAACAGCACAACTATTTTGGGTGTGTCCAGTTAAATTTTTTTTCGACCCTTTTATCGTCCCACTGTAGGAACACGGGTCTCCTCTCAGAGCGAGAGGGTTAAAGCCATAATTTGCCATGCTGGCCAAGTGCGGGTTGGCAGACTTTACACGCCTTAGAGAACATTTTTTTTGAGAAAGAAAGAAAGAAAGAAAGAAAGAAAAGCATATTTATTCTAACTCTAAGGTGTGCAGGTTTCCTCACGATGTGTTCCTTCACGGTTATAGCAAGTGATATTTAAACTTAAAACGCACATTGTTAAGAGGTGCGCGCTAGGGTTTGAACCCGGTCTCACGGAATGAGAGGTCGAATTTCAAACCATTAGACTAGGCTTTTTGCTGAAATATATATGCATATTTATATGCTTGTATAACAGTCCATCATCTGTTAGGCCATCATAACACAAGCTTTGTGTAATCAGATGGTCGCGTGTGGATATGATCCAAGGTACTTATTTATTTTAACTTGTATTCTAAGCGCATTCCATGTACATAATGAAATGTATAAATAATTAGTTTTTAAAATTTCAATAACTTATCGCAAATCTATGGAATCAAAATCCTAACGAAGCCTTTGTTTTCTATTTTTTGAAATCCTCTTCGTGTTAAATACCGGTATGCGACCTAAAACGAAACAGGAAAACGACAGCGTAAAACCTCTTTGGGGGAAAAAAACTAACCGAAGCCTCCCTATTATTGTCTGGGTATTAGTGACTTTTTTGTTCGACTTCGAAAACGGCTAAAATAATAGTCGTTTGATTTTACGTACCGGGTTTTTGGTTGTGTATTTATTTCTAACGCATACTCGATGTACCTACTAATTGCAATTTAATTGAAAGCCTCGTTGGTCGCGTTGGTTGAAAGCGCGGCTGCCGATCGAGAGGTCGTAGGTTCAAATCCCGCGTCGGGCTCTACCGGATTTTTCTGCCTGCTCCGATCTGCCTATACGCACTTGGCCAGACTGGCAAAAAGTGTGAAAGGTCTACAATAATAAGTTTTAATTGTACCTACTCCTATTACCATCGACTTGAGAAGATTAAAGGAATAAGATTGGCATCTAATTTGGTACCAGTAATTCTCTAGCGGCTTGTAATTTGGTATCGGATGTCGATTAAGTGTAAAATAAAGATAAAATTAGGTACGTGCTTACACCAAGCTATATTTACGGCGAGTACTTTCAATAATCGTTTTGGTATTTTCTGTTTAATATTACAAGATCTCGTGGGGTGGTTTCGGCGTAATAATTAGGGGCGTAACTAGTAAGTTGTTATTGCATTTGGTATTCGCCTCTGAAAAACTTTTAGGCTTTACGAGAACGTGTAATCATTTCTAGGTTGACGTCTTTAGTTTTTAATAAGTACCTATGTAGAACGTAAGTGGTGCAGCGTGGGAGTGTCTTACTCCTCTGCCTACTACTAGGATTACAGGCGGTAAGTTACGTTTTTTTTTAAATTTAGAATACTACTTCGAACAATGCAATTTTCATGGATACGTTTCCTTGTTCTCGTAATGAATCCAGGTCCCTTGGGCGTAAGTAGAGAAAACGAGGTGGTAAATACCTTAATTCTTCATAACATTACGTGATTCTTTTATATTCATCGCTACCTTCACACACGCGTGCCGCAGTTTGGACGATCAACCCTATTTGGCATCTTTGAATCATTGAATGTATTAAATTTATTACACTTAATCGTTTAATATATTATAATAAGAAGTGGACTGGTATCTGTGTGAACAAGAAGGCAATGCATAGCATGATATTAAACCTCTGTCATTTAGCATCATATCAGGAAGTAAATACGATTGAATAAAATAAATGGATGTGTTATTGCTAAAGTTTTCTACACATGCAATATAATAACTTTATAACACTATATATAATGTAGCAAACAATATGCCACAAAATATATTTTGGCGAAAGTTACGGTTGAAGGACACGCCATTATCCCTACATTAATGCTGTTATAATTCTAGATTATTTTCTTGCTGAGTGCGGGAAATTTTGTCGTCTTATTATTTTAAGATTTGGCGTGTGCCTAAACATTTTTTTATTATACTGCGAGTAATTTTCTAGCACTACCCTTGATAGAAGACTAGTTTCAGATTTAATTCAAGTTATGTCTAGTTAAATCTCCATTAACTGATCTCTATAGCCATCAGTATCACATCCTCACCATCATAAGGAAGTCTTGTCGTTAATTCAAACAATCAGATATTGGCTGATGGAGGCGTGAAAAGCCTCCGAAGTAGAAGAGTAGAACTTTCACTTCCTCGAAGCCTAAGCAAACATTATGCCCCCTTAAGTTGTTATTTATTTGTATAAACTTCCGCTAAACATACGATAGCGAAAAACGTGGACATTACACTTAAGAATTTCTCAGCAAGTCAAATTCACGACTTTTTTTTTCATTTTCGTATATTAAAATACGGTAACTTAATTAGATTACTCAATATCTAATATCTGTTCAATTAATTTGAAAGCAATTTCACTTTTATATAAACTTTAAAATGTTTGTTTAGGACTTAGGTTCTTGTTCTTGACTTATAAGTCTGATTGGGTTTTTTTGCTCGCGAGCTGTTTCCTTACGATTTGGAATTAATTAATGTGATGGTTGATGTAAATTATCTGTGAAAAAATTAAATTGTTCTCGCGATGGGTGTTATAAGAGGGGCGAGGTTTATTAGCCCCTGTAAAAACAAACTTGTTAATTAATAAGTAGACAATTTCGGCTTGTTAATTAATCAACATATATTTTAACCAGCGACCAGATTTCATATTACCAATTTGTGGTATAACGTATGGAATATTTTCAGTTATATTTAATTTTTACATGACACCAAATAAGTGTTAATATGTAGTATTTTTGTAAAGCTTCAAGGAAAAGACTTAATGAATAAATGAACTGGCGTCATCTCATTCATTGGTTAATCTTAAGATGCTAATATCGACCCTTTTAATGTTCCACAGTTGGACATGGCTCATACTCGTAATAAGAAGGACAAGGGACAGCGTTTGGTTAAAAATAATACTACATGTATATTATTATATTTATTATATACATTGCTTGCATTGTATACATTGCATTCTAAGTGTTAAACACATACACCTAGTATATAATATACACAGGACAAATTACATATTGTGAAGAAACTTGCATGTCAGACCGGCATAATCGTTATATGGAATATTACGTCTAGATTGTTCTTATATATCACGTTTTACGATCTAACGCAAAGTAAAGTTAAAGTTGACTAACACTTTAGACTTCATAAGTAAAAGTTGACACAAGTCCAATACATAAATGAAAGCCTTTTGACATAATTCAAGATATATATTATGTACAAGTTTATTTGCGTATGTTATTGGTCTCCAATTTTGATCGGGCATATAATTATTTAAATTGGTGCTTGTGTGGTTTGTGCCCCAGGCAATTATATTAATTACAGCGATGATTAGAGAGAGGGCGTTTGATAATAAAGTAATGGGCCCACCTCGCCCTGGCCATATGATGAGTATTTTTTTCCTTATAAACCACGTAATCAATTTATTAGTATGCGACAATATTGGTCTGGAAAATGTTCATTACAATAACTTTCATATAAATTGTACTACGAATATGATCATATTGGTTTTGGTTCTTGGAATGTTTATAGTGAAATTTTATGTTATGAAATATGAGGGTCTATTATCAATGGAAAACTATATTAATAATTGTCGTGTTTTAGTTTTACCCAGTAGTAAATATCTTGGTATTTGTAACACGCGTGTACAATAGTTATTCGAAATGAGGGAGTTTTGTAATTTTAAATGAACAGGGTAGCTAATACTGATCTTTATCCGATTTCGAATAGTACTGCATTAATTGGACTAAATTAATAGAACTGTAGAAATAGGACGATGGGAATGGGACTATAGGAATAAGACTGTAGGAATGGCACTGTGGGAATGGGACTGTAGGAATTGAATGTGTGATTGTTGAATTTGAATTTTGGGAGATTAATTGAATTATTACTATCAGTTCAGGGAGCTCATTTAGCATATGTTGTTTTTTTATTATATGTCTTTTACAAGTATAATATATTGTATATGTATATAAGTGTAGATATTATATGTTGTTAATAATATTAACAACAACTTGGTGACATTAGATATGTGGCAAAACTGCACAAATAAGAATCGTTAGTACTGTTAATTCGGCTAGAACATGGTGATCAGGAATTGTCAGTGTTCGTTCCGTTCAACGTCGTTTACATCCCTTTCATAGTCTTCACGACTGACGTGGTCGCTTGTAATATATGTAGGGTATATATATGTGAACACAACTATACCTTTCAAACTGAAACCAAATTGTTGTTGTAACAATTGTCTCACGATAGGAATAAGTTCAGCAATAGTACCTTTCATCAATCGTATACGTGTTCTACCAACCTATTCAATTTTTTTTACTTAAGTTCGCTACTGGACACAGGCCTCCCCTCAGGGTTGTTTGCCCATAACCCCACGCTGGGCTTGCCTGCTGGGGATTGCTGTATATTAGAATCATCTACCTATATAAGTTAAATCAAATAAATAATACCAGTATTAAAGGAAACATTTTAAGTGAACGGAATAATTTGTAAAACAAAACCCTATCAATCCTATTATTTCGTCGCAACCATTAATAACAGAGAAGAGTTTTGTTTTAATTCTTAGTATAAAAACATTAACGATCGGCCAAGCTAAAAGCTAGTCATTTATAATAACCAACTAATGGACGATGACGCCATCTTGATCAATAAATTGCTACACAATCGTTTTGTTTTACACTAAAAGCAAATGCGATTGTTTCATCTTTTATGTATTACAATACTCATGGGTTATTAGTAAAAGCATTTAACCCGTTCTCCCAGTGACAAGTGAACCTGACTACCGAGATCGGGGTTCGTGGCTTCGATTCCCTCCCACGACAAATATTTCTGTGAAGAGCTATAAGTATTTGTCAGCGCCTGGGTGTAAAGATATCTCTATAAGTATTTATATACATCTCTATATATGAAGGTAAATTATTATGTATGCGCGCTTATCTTGAAACGTGGGAGTGTAGTACACTCCTCTGCCTACTTCTTCGGGGATTACAGGCGTGATGTTACACGTAGGCAGTTGTAGGGGGTAATCCTGTAGAAAAGAATAAAATTAGTTTCTGTTTTTTCTTAACCATTATTTTCGACAATTGAATCATTGGTTATAAGTACTCGTTTGTTGCCTACGGCTCAGTTGTCCGTAGAGGAACTAGCTTGCTTTGTTGGAGTTATTCTTAGAAAGGTCCCTTTAAGGGTGAGACCTTACAGTGTAGTCCTTAAAGTCAAAAAGGGGTAATCGTTTTGTGTCTTTGAAAATCAAATTATTAACAACCGAGTGGCGATTTTAGTGTCTATTATTATTATAAGGTCAAGTTATTTTCAACGTTAGATCTTCCCGAATCTTCCCAAGCGTGAAATGGCGAATTGCAAATATTGCTCAAAGATATGATGACTACGCAATGTAACGTATGAGAGCTCGTTTTTAGAGACGTGTAATTCGTAACATCACGCATGATCTCCCCGAAGATACAAGCGGAGTTATGTTTTAATTTTAAGTAAAAATTGTATAGTAAAAAACTTAATAATACCCGATTCGGGAATCGAACTCAGGACTTTATGCTTAGCAATCGCGTTTGCAAGAATTAGATTACCGAGACAGTCATGTTTAGAAATAATAATGATAAATTTGATTATCATTGAAATTGATTAAGAAATTAATTGAACAGAAATAATACTTGCTGATGGCTATGTTTAGAAATCTTTATCGCAAATGGTGCACTCGGTAAGCCGTTATGTAAGCGAAAACTCCTTTGCTTTCCGCAAAGGCCAGTGAATCCAATTTACCGTGACGACCAATCGAAACAAGCCAATCATGCGCGTTCCGTCCATTACGATTTCAAGAACAGGGTTCGTATAGATCTAATCAGTTAAGCCCCAGGCTTTATCGAATACACCTTTCGCGCTGATCGTTGGGCTATTGGAATCCACCTAGTCGAGATTAGCACAGCCGTAACCTGAGAGGTAAATTGAAGGCCCCTCCGTCCTTTAAGTCATTCGTTAGATTATCAGCGGAGCATAATAACAAGGCAGCTAAGTGATTCATCCTTGAGGATAATGAAGGACTTTGAAGTCGAATTATGAAAAGATGAAAAGTGCTCGTCAAACGACGTCTTTTCATTATTGTTAGAGCGTGATATCGGTAGCGTGAAAATTGATAATATTTTAAGTAGCTATTTTTTTGTTATATTTAATATGGGACTATGTATAT
This sequence comes from Jemadia pseudognetus, assembly GCA_018244755.1. Lineage (NCBI taxonomy): Eukaryota > Metazoa > Arthropoda > Insecta > Lepidoptera > Hesperiidae > Jemadia > Jemadia pseudognetus. The sequence goes on along the minus strand of DWTO01000845.1, from coordinate 1,662 downwards.
AAGCAAATATAAGCGTTATATAAGCATATAATGCATGTACATAATAAAAATATGTAAGTTATGTTCGTACCTAAGCATATAGCTATGTATTTAAAGTAAAGTGTTGAAAAGTGATTTCAGTATATCAAGTTCCCATTTTTCACTATTATTATTTCATTACATAGAAAAAAAACAAAGTTCACGCCTGTAATCCCCGAAGAGGTAGGCAGAGAGTACATTCCCACGTTTCACCAGTTACGTTTACATCCCACTATGGAATAGGTGGTGAGCCTATTGTCATACACCGGGCACATATCTAGACTCCGAGCCACAATTAGAAAATCTAAATTAGAAAAATTCTATAGTCTCCGACCCGGGAATCGAACCCAGGACCTCCTGATCGACAGTCGTACTTACCACCAACACGACCAACGAGGCAGTCTAGACGATAACAAACGGATAAGATACCTAGGAGAACAAGGCACAGGAAAGATCAATAAAAATCATCATAATCTACTGTTCAATTAGATGCATACCTTATATTATAGAGTTGGGTAAGATTTTTTTTTTGTTTGCGATATATATCTAGTTGATACTTTACAGTTACGATACAGATACGATACAGTTGTAAGAGCGGCGGTGCGTCGCGCTGTTGTTGATGAATGTTCCCCTTACCGCTGTAATTCGTATCTTGCTTCTTTCCCTGAGATGGATTAGTCGGCAATTAAACGAAAGGCCAATATTATGTGAGGTGAAATTGAAAACATTTCAGTAAACAACGTTTTACCAACAATTTATTCATTACCCCACTTGCGTGTCCGATTAATCACACTTTTTTTAGAATCTAATTGGAAAAATTACTGTCTAAGCCTACTAGTCTAAGTGTGAAAACATACTTGTATGGCTCTGAACACGTTATCGTTATAATCAACCGAGAGTAACAATGTCTCCAGCACCTGTAGCGCCTGCGCTGTCATAACTTTGTAGTGTTAATGAGCAGGCCGCAAGACGCGCTCGCGACGGTCAGGTGCGCTCGCCGTAGGTACACAGGCAAAGATAAGAGTTTAAGGTTTAAGTACTTTTTATAAGGCTCTACTAATCTTAATGTGGTTAAAGTTTATGGCAGTTTGTGATTCACATTTTCCTTCTAGTCTATTCGTAAATTGATTGGTAATTCGGCTACCGCAGTAGTTGTTAAGATTATAAGGAACTTGATACGGCAATTTGATTAAGTAATACCTTAGATTGTTGCTATAATTAATTCATATTAGGTTTTTGGCATATATGTATATATTCAAATTTAACTTAAACATTTTCTTATTGTACATAATTTCAAAAGTCAACCTCAATGTTGGAAAGCGCCGAAGTTATTCCGATAAAGAACTTCGTAAGTTACATTAAATACCCTTAAGGATATATTTACTGGAGCATTCCGTAAATATGATTACGTCTTTGAGACGAAACATGCTTCGGATTTCTAGCCAGCTCGTTGTCTCTGAGCTGGTTCAAAACATTTTAGAGTTTGTAGAATTTGGGAGAATAGTACATTTCACGAGCTGGCGCTGTGACGATGCTGTAAAAAACTTTTAGAGAACTATAATTGTATTCTCGTTTGTAGGTCGAAGTATACGCTTTTATAACAAACTACCAAACGACGCGGTAAGTTTGTCAGTTTGTAAATTC
>DWTO01000844.1:0-18630 GCA_018244755.1 Jemadia pseudognetus | reverse complement strand
AGAGACATCGGAAATATTATTGCACCGTTAATAAAGGGTTGTTTACTCAGAGCGGAAGATCGCTTGGCCGTTGGGTTGTGACGCTCCGATCATAGATCATCCGCTTGTCAAAATTTAACGGCTCAGCTCAAACCATAGACTAGATAAATTTTGAAATAAATTTGAATTTAGATTCGTTTCATGCTCGACTTCGTTATATGTTATGTTGAAACACGCTGATGTTAGAACACGTGTAGTATAAAATATTCTGCATAACATTGGGAGCTAGTGTTAGCGTTGATTTATCACATTTTGGTTTTTATTGATCGCATACTTGCGTAAATATAATTTTGTCATGCGAAAATATCAATGGGTTTATATTTTACGATGGTTGTTTCAGTTTCGATACCATTGAACAACGAAACATGATGGTCTATTCTAAATTTTAGTTACCTGCCAAATCCCAAGTCCAAAGCTGCATCATACACTAGAATGTGTTTACCTACTCGTTCTCTATTCAAATCAAATTGCCGTTCGCAAACTGCATTGAACTTGTAAAAAAGTCTACTTCATACATATAAATTTGTATAGGAATGCCAACCTTTGCTACTAGTTATAGCGCAACGTCGCTTCCGGCCTTTGAGAGATAACCCGAGGGCTTTCCATCGAAAAAATGCACCCTCACGATTTCCTCTAAGTGCTCTCATGGGGGTAGTTATTGGGAAAATTCGCTTTTCGTAACACCCTAACGTGAGTCAGCACCTACCTACGGCATGAGTTGTATTACATATATCGTTTTTATTTTTTACATATGAGCCTATACGAACATTACTTTTCATTATGTTACCTTTGAATCCTTAAGATTGTTTTTTATTGTACATTGAAATTGTATACATTTCGGAAATACTTTTCTGTTTGGCCTTCTCATGTTTGTCGATGAATCTGTTGTCTTTCTCTACTACTTGTTCGTGTGTAAAATGTAATAAAATCGCACCAAGATTATTGTATTTTTTTTACATTGACGTCATCGCCCTTTTATTGTTAGTGTTCTGTGCCAAGATATCTTGTTCTGCAATTTCTAATGAACAATTTTTTGTTTGTCTATGTACCTATATGCATAAACTCTTTGAAATACATACATACCTATCAGTCCCTTACAGGGTAGACAGAGAACATCGAGTGCTAAATATCTAAATATTTACTCTTTAAATATTAATCCTAATTTAATCGTTTTCAAGATAAGGTCATCAACATGGTATTAATTAGACATGTAGCCAAAAATAAATTCGACATTACATTCCCCACCATTATTTATTAATAAAACTGAGCATGTGGTATCACTTGCGCATTACACGGGCTATATTTAGCGTGACGCGCAAGTCACTTCTTGCGCAAATCAAAATCCACAGCTTTACTCGTTTAGTAAGAGGCAAGGTTCAGTCTGTTGCCATAACCTGTTGATCCAGTGGTGATCGAAACTGAAACTGTCGCTTGAACCAGAAGATATGGGTTCGATTCCCGTCCACTACAATTATGTCTGACGAGTACGTTTGTTCTGTGTATTGATGTCAAATCGTCTCTAACTCTGAGTAGAAATGTATTGTAATTTATGTATGTTTATTATCAGTCTGGTCACTCATACAGGCTCTGTCTAATTTGAGCCCAGGTCATAGGTCATATGTGAAATTTCCCAAGATAATATTCTTATTATTACTTTGATAATGGTAAGTTTCATTCCTTCCCGTAAAATTGTATCCCTCCCTAAAACCATTTGTTCTTTTTTTATTTCCCGATTTTTCAAAGCCGGGGCGGGCCACATCCGGCCCCCGGGTCGAGCGTGCCCCACCTTTGTTGTGAAATATCAATATTGGTGATTATTATTGCCCTTTTTATTATTTGATGAACGAAGTGAAATATTTGTTCTATTATGTCGTAAAGCTCTACATTAAAGCTTCTTGATGTTCTTCTTCTGCAATACTTTACTAAAATATCCAGTCAATTTTATTTGATACATAAACCAGTTTTTATTAGATTCATCCACTTTCCAACTATCCCTTATTTATTCACTGTCAAACTATACAATATATACTAACGATTCCAATAAAAAAGAACTAAATAACAAGTAGCACCGCCTTACCGAGGGTTTGAGGTAATTTCACACTTTGTATGATGAAGGGGTGAAATAGGTGTTGTATAAATTTACATCCCGGGGATAAATAGCCAGACTGTTCTAAACTGTATTAAGTTTTTAACATGTATTGTATGTGATTAATACACACTCATTCCACTATACAAGCAAGATTCATCGACGTTTCTCTGACTACGTATGATATCATAAATATTTTAATTCCTCGTCACGCGATACTGCACCCATTCCATAAGTATGGTCATGGTCAATTTAAAAGGCATTATGCGTTTATTGCATTATGTTGCAAATGTATTAATGTGTGTCGTTTCCTTGTCCCGGCAGGTACCGGTGGATTAAGAACGGCAAACCCTTCGAATACACGAGTTACGACAATCGAATCTCCCAGCAGCCGGGCCGCGGTACGCTCGTGGTGAGCAAGCCGCGCGACGAGGATTTGGGGCAGTACCAATGTTTCGCGTACAACGAATGGGGCACCGCCACTTCCAACTCAGTGTTCGTGAGGAAGGCGGAACTCAACTCGTTCAAGGAAACCGACGGTCCCCAGCAGACCATGCGCGCTCACGAGGGCGAGCCCTACAAACTTACTTGCGAACCCCCAGACGGCCACCCTAGCCCGAACGTATACTGGATGTTGCAAGGTGAACAGGGACAACTGAAGACTATCAACAATTCGCGAATGACTCTGGACCCCGAAGGAAACTTGTGGTTTTCAAACGTGACGCGTAACGACGCGAGCGGAGACTACGCGTACACCTGTGCCGCCAAATCGGTGTTCAGGAATGAATACAAGCTGGGAAACAAGGTGTACCTCGAAGTGATCCAAACCGGTATATCGCCCACGTTGAACAAGCACGAGCCCGTTAGACAGTACACCACGCGGAGGGTGGAGAAAGCTTGGCGAGGAAAGAAAGTGGAACTCTACTGCATTTATGGTGGAACGTGAGTATTGCAATTTCTTTTTCCGTTTTTCAGTAGTAAATAGAGATCGTAGCCGAGGGTTACAGAAATTAATTTTATTTATAAGTTTCACCATCTCCTCCAATCTCTAGCACTCTTACCGGCTATCCAAATTCATTATATCCGACATGAAGTTTCGTCGAGATTCAAAGGGAATTTCCAAGTTGTCAGCGCCACCCGCTCGCACTCGACACGCTTATCGTAGGATCTTGACCCGTCGCCGTCGCAGGAGTAGCGGCGTCGTGCCAAATAGGTCGACTTTTGGCTCGCGGCCGGTCGCCACGAGCATTTGCATCGCAGACGTTGTTTTAATTACAACAATAATTCAATGAATCGATCCCCTTGCGCGTCGGCGCCTCGCTATCGCCTGCGCCGCGACGATGCGTCACGCTCGCGACCGGTGACTCCGCTTCTATTATAGCGTTATCGAATCGAGCATTGTCAATGAAATCATACTAACATGGTGTTTTTTTATACGTTTGTCCTTTCGAGCGTCAGTCTAGGAAAATTACAACATTTTTTTTATTTATGAATTCAAATTCCTATTCAATTTCATTTATATAAACACTGTCTGTTGTTTCCAAAAATCATGAATGATTCATGCAAACGACTCATTGGGTGCATTAGTCTCCGTAACGATTCTCCGTCCGTGAAATGGATTATATAGGATGTCATAATGGATTTCGAGTCCCGGCATTACATATGCCTAGGTGATAAAATGTTTTGAGAGTTGATGCAAATATACTTATCTATCATGTGTCTTTGGCACCCAAAACACATCATACCATAGCTGCGAGTTTTCAACGTTAAGAAAATAATTACAGCGTTCTACGAAATTAATTTATTTTATAAAAAAAATCATCGAATGAGAACAGAAGCATTGAAAGTGGTAGTGAAGCGAATTTAATTTCTTATCATAGTATAGGTATATTTTAGTACCTACTTATACATATGTACTCCAAACACAAACACCTCGTTTACCTTCACGCGGGCAGGATAATGTCGGTTCATTCATTCACGACTGATAACCGGGACGCGCTATTCTTTAACGACATTTTCATTGAACGATGTTATAACACGTGACTACAATTTATTCTTAGTATGCGTCGTTCGTATTTTATGAATTAGTTTCATTGAATTGCATTTATATATTCTAGATATATTATTTATGAAAAATGTTTAATATAAATCTGTAGTAAAAACAGAAACGAATTGAAAGTGTATATATTAAAAATAAATTCGTTTAGAACTGTTTTTAAACCTCGGCATATGTCGTATAATGTTCCGAGCTTAAAGAAGCATAAGCGAACTTAAGAACATTGCGTTTAATACAATAAAAATAGTAATGATTTTTAAATGAATATACTAATGATTTTATTCAATAAAAACTATTACTGATCTTCAAAGGTAAGATACTAGATGCTTTCGATGAGATATTAAAAACTTCCTCTGTATTCCCAGTAAGAATTAGAAGTATATGTATTTCTCAAACCCAATTGCGTACTTCAGGCCGTTACCTCAAGTGGTGTGGAAGAAGGACGGCCGGACCATGCTGTCGACGCAGCGGGTGACGCAGGACAACTACGGGAAAACGCTGGTGATCAAGAGAGCTGGCTACGAGGACCAGGGCACTTACACCTGCGAGGTCAGCAACGGAGTGGGCACCGCGCAGACCTACTCCATCCAGCTCAATGTTGAGGGTAAGTTGCTTATAAAATACATCTCTGTATGAGTTCACTACTAGAGCTAACACTATTATTTTTATATTATTATCTTAAACACAATTGGCTCTAACATACATATTATGTGTTTAATTCGTATATTTATTCAATTAATACAAGTAAATACAATAACATGACATAACATCGCGTTGGTATTTTCCCTTTGGGGTAAATACGCAATTGAATTACATTAAAAACACAGTTCAATGATGAGGAATCGAATATGATCTTATGCAAGTTTTTCGAGAAGCTCGTAAAGGATGGTAGAGTCAGTATAAAAGGATCTCGATTCATTTAACATACAATAGGATCCCCGAACGAAACTAGGGCCGTATATTTTGCGATCGGCAAAAGTTTAAACTGCTTTTGTTCACACACGCGTGACAGACGGTAGGCGGAGGAACTGAATATGTATAATACATTGACTTGGGGATCATGTTGTATATGATTATCCTCCGTATAACTTATGTGTTATATGATTAATATAAGTTTAGTACTTACTGTATATTTTACGAACAATTCGACCGATTAAGGCTATATTCAAACATTATATCACTCGTAAGTATGTTTTGTTCAGTGTGTCACGTGTTCTCATTGTTACTGAATTTTAAATTATTTTCCTATAAAAGATGTTTTTGAACCTAATATACGTTTTTGAGCTGATTGCTTATAGTCTGTGGCTTTGCCTATATTGTAACAGAAGCGCAAATTTCCAAAGCTATTATTGCTTTTTGCTTTGTAAATTATTTTTTGTTATATGATTCATAACTTTTAGACGTGGGAATGTGCCTAGGTAGTTGCCTCTTCAGCGATAACAAGGGAGATGTTACGTAGATTCAAAAATATTCATCAGTAACTCATTGTGGATTTACGTGTTATTAAATTTCTCTTTCATAGATTTCGTGAGTGAATTATATATTATTATACTAAAGCTCTCAAAAAGCGTCCATGAGGCGTCGTCAGGTTGGCCTTCACTGCGCGCTTTTTGGTTACTTTGTTTGCATTGCGGCCGACTTACTCCGACTTCGTACTAAATTTGTTATTGTTAACCTTTTACATAAACACAAACAACTCGTATTATATGTATTCGTTGTTATATTATTTGTTCGTACTCTTTATTTGTACACAGCTAGAAAATAGGTACCAACTATAAATAAGGCTAATTTATATGTATGAAGATGTCATGATTCTGTTAAATGTTTCTGTGCAATACAGTCAACTGTTATCAATAAATCTGTTTCTGCATAACATTTTCCATACAAAATCACACTTCATTCTTGGAGAGTACACAATAATCTGATACCTATGTACTAGTTTCGAAATAACAGCAAACAAATAGCAAAAAGCAAAGCTATTTTAATATTGCCATAAACAAAATAACATTTACAATAGCGGTGACATACAATAGTTCTCGCCATAATTTTCGATGACATTTGATGCGGCAGGGCGGCTCCCTTCACGCTCCGGGGGGCTGATTTGCCCCTTCATTGCGTACAGGGATTCGCTTCATCACCATTTATGTAGTGATTGGATGGGATTTGCGCTTTAGACGTATTAGGCAATTAAAAAATCTTGCCTAGTTTGGAATAATTTTTCTCCATTTGAACTACAGCGTTCTTAAGTATGTTAAGTTATCATCAAAATCTAGGTAAATCTGACAAATATAACTCCAATTGGGTCCCGTGATTACCGACCTTACTAGCTGAGCTGTTTGTTTGCGTTCCGATTTCCGTTCACGACACTACCCTTACGGAATATATACTTGACAATGTTTATTTTACGAGTATACGTATGAAAGACAGCTGAATATTCGAGCAATGCCGATAAGTACAGTGGTATTAAGTCGTATATTTAATACTTATTTTGTTAGGATCAATGTAAAATAACTTTATTGTCGCTAAAACGACTTTTTCACTATGTCGTCGTTACAATGTAATACGCGTTACAGTATAGGTAAGGGCACCAAAAAACGTTGGCTAGGTAAAGGGCATTTGTGCGGCAATATAATACAATACGTTACGATACGCCGCGCGGGCATCACAATAGTGAGACGGAGTGCCTACTGTAATTAGGGTTTTTGTCATCCCGCGTTTCGCTAGCTGAGGAACCCGTTCCAGACGACGTTTAAGTAGTTTGTCTCAAGATTACATACAATCTACCAACATTGTTGTGTCCTTTCACTGAACAGCTCGCTTGCTCGCCAGGCTCGTTTATACACTGTGCTTGCGTGCGTGTGTGTGATTTACTTCGCAAATTTATTTAATAATGAACGAAAAATCTACATCGTAATCAGTTCACGATGCTGTTCAGAGCCAGTTGGTCACTAATCCTGGACATTCTCCCATGATATGAGAATGTAGGTAGGCCTCAGCTAAAGGTTTTTGCTTGTATCCCTACTCTGGTCATACAGATTGAGGATTATATTCAACGCAGAAACCACATAATAATCGTAAGCAGTAACAATAATAAATTAGTCATTACATAGTCCCGACTATCGATAGATTTCGTAATAAACAAATGCGTCAATGAACTTGGTGACGTGGTGGTGCGTTATCCATCTGTCATCGTTCGCGGTATTACCGAGTGGGGTTTCTGAAACGTAATACCAGCATATGGACCTATTATTGTTTCGGGTTTGTATCAAGAAAGCGTACGAAACCTTATTAGCCATTTTATTTTGATACTTTTTATTTACGATAGAGATATTTGGCATTAGGTGCACTCTGCCTGCTCCGTAACTGATCTGGCGTGATGTAATGGTGAATTATAATTATGTTTAATATTTATGTATACAAAAATGTGACAACTAAAGATAACTTACACAAAAAAAAATACGGAGACCACTTATTATATATCTACATATTTGATGCTATTTTTGTGTTCACTTTATGTACATTTATAGTGTACCTACATTTACCACTGTTTAGTTACGGCTTTCATTAGTTATTAGTCAAATTTGAACTATGAGCCAGATTTGATGCCTCTTTCTTTACCAATCACACGTACTTGTTTGAATATTCAATATAATTCTATATTTAAAATACAACTCATTTCACAACGCTAGTTAAATTTTATTACCATCTGAATCATTTGCCGCGAATCGGGATCACGTAAACATACAGACAGTAGTGAGTCTCGCGATTTATTTTGAGAGCGTACACAATCTGCTTGTTCATGGATGCTTGATTTATGAGTTTATCGACTTACGCGAGTGCACGGATGAGATACATCGTACGGGGCAGTGGGTAAGCTCTCGTATTAGACATTCCCAGTGTACAGACGCTTTTGCGTGCTCGTTTTTACTATATACGTGCAAGATATGTAATGAGCCCGGGGTGTTATGACATGGGGTTCTTCAAGGACAGTCCAAAGGCAGCTCTTTTTCAAAGAAGGCATCGCATTGGCCACTCCTCAGATGATGCAAATGTCTATAGGAGACGGTGATCACATACTATCAGGTGGCTCTGCTGCCTGTTTGTTAAACTAAGCATATATAAAAAAATAACCTTATCCCTACCCTTATGCCTACCCTATCGGGGAAATACAGACGTGTTGTTGTGTTACATTACCTCCAATGTTAGAAATCATATTGCAAAGAATCAGAGGTGTGACGTCGTAATAATGAAAGCGTTTCATTCTCGCTGCCCCGCGCTCGATTGCCATCGCATGTGACTGTCTCCCTGGCACTATTTGTATCCGTTGTGTCATGCAATTCCAGAGCTAACTTGTACCGCGACCTTTGGCGATGAATCCCAAGAGCATCCCTTCTATTATAATCGGTGACTATTGTAACGCTATAATACGATGAATGCACAAAGAGCTAAAATATCTATTGATTAATTTTTTGGTTAAAGTGTCATCGTTTTTTCTAATAATAGTATCTTTATCCGTTCTTTACTCTAAAACTGCTATACCTACTTCTACTGTGAAACAATTTTTACTATAACATTGTGTGTTTAGGTAAGAACTTCGAATATAATTCTAATGGTGAATATTAATAGGTCACATTCGCCGTATCTGCGTTAGTTGTCACTCGGTGTTACAGCACGTGATTCTGATAGACATTCCTTGGGGTTAAAACAATTCGGTTTCGAGACAAACAAATACTTTAATATACATTTAATTTATTTATTTTAAAATTGTAGTCGTTGGCTAATAAGAATTCGATTTGCTGTCTATTTTACGGTTTTTTTTTTATCCGATTAATTGATTCCAGAAATTAACCTTTGCAGAATTGAATTAAAACTGACCTGTAAACTACGGATTGTAGGAGCCGAGTGATGCGTAATTCGTTCTGGTATGTTAAAAGCGACTTCTGTTCAATCTCCGATTCTGCGGTGCGACTCACCGTCGTCCGGAAGAATTCGGCTCGTTTGTGTTTCAATTGAGCCGAACCATACACACACACACAACTGCCCTTATAAGCCAAGCCATTTTTTCGAACAATGCACGCCATGTACCAATCGCGTCGAGTGCTTCATTTAATATATATGTATGTGTGTGTAGCGCATGGATTGTGCCGTACAAAAACTGACCTTCCATGCACTTGATATACCCAACTGTTTGACCCTCTAAGTACGAATTTCGACTCGATTCTCCTTCCTGCCGTCAATGCAGGAATTCGAAACTCAAACACTTCGTCGAGTGAACGTATTGTTCAAAGTGAAAATGTTAATTAGAACGTTGGAATAATGAATGGAAGCTGTTACGTAACGCTACCCCACTGAGCGTTACCCGCTCTACTAGACTCCGGAGTTAAGTACGCGTACCTAGTTTCGGAACAAAGGTTTATGGTATAATTAATCCAATTAGCGATTTGTATAGGGCGAAGTTCATTAGCCACGGAATTTTCTACAGTGTTCGTGTAGTTTTCATACTGCTGTTGTAGCGAGTCGCTGGTGATGATAGTGCTGCTACGAGATTCGCGTTTTTGTATTTCAGAACACGCACACACACACTCATACTCATACAAAGAAACGGGCCGCATGCAATTTGCATGTACAATGTGTGTTTCAGAAACACAATTGTTAGCTGCGTCGCATCCACGTTAGTTATCAATTGTGAATTCTGGAAAAACTTTGCATAGGTAGCTGCAACGCGAAGTAAACGTTAGCTTTTATGCCGAGTCAATGACTTCGGCAAGTATTGTGGCTTAAACAGTCGATGCCGAACGGCAATGTTAGTGCAGCATATTATATAATGTTTCATCTGCATAATGTTTGGAATGCTTACTTTATGTACACGATATTAAGTCGTGTTGTAACTATTATGATTTAAATATGGTATCGATTTTGATAACATTTCGTGTGAAGATAGTATGAATACGGAAAGTCAAAATTATTTTTTTACTCTGTTTTACTATACATACTACTTACTATTTACTATACGTACTATGTAATTAATATTATCACGCGACCGAAGGATAGGTGACTATATAAAATACTCTTAAAAGTTAAAGGAATTGTCCAAGATCGGCCGGACGGAAGTAGCGGCCAAACGTCTATTATGCGTTGTACCTACTGCTTGTTATATTTCTATAATCCTTATTAACGTAGGTGTTGCCACTACTGACTACTCTCTAGCTGTTCTCAACTGTACACTACTAATAAAAATGCTTTTGATATTGGTTCATGTCAGTGGTTAATACAAAAATCGTACGTACTTTTATTATGTACAAAGCCTTCATTGTTTCTATAACTTACATCATCTTGTATTTTGGTGCTGTTTATTTATACTCTTTGAACTGATCAATTTATAATTATTTCCATTGTCACACATAATCGAGGTTACGATACAATTGGCTTTTATGTTCAATTAATTTACTGTTTTTGTTAGTGCAACAAATGTGTAAGCAAAAAAATTGGCCTTCCGACGCGATAGATATCATCACGTGCACCTCTGGTGAAATCTCTCGTTTCATTAATTGCGTAATGTGTGCACCAGGGGTCTTGATTTATCCCGCTTGTAAATATCGTAACGTATTGCGACGTGTACTCGGGCACGCAATCGACGCGACGACGCGACGACGCGACGACACGACGACACGACAGGCCAACATTTGAAGCTGCTCGTAAATGTTTAACAACTCTGGCTATACTGACGTAGTACATGTTAAAATTTTTATTACTATTACAAGACAATTATACCGCCAATGTCTTTCTACTGTATTAATAGTGATGAAATAATAGATCCTGTTAGTTGTTATCAATATGAAATGTATGTACAATGTATAAATATATCTAAACGTAACAACGTATAAATATATCTACATAAAGGATTAAAAGGTAACGTTCAAAATATTAATTTATAACCAAGTATGTCCTTTCACGACCTACGAAAGGTTAAGAAGACATCGATTATATAAATCATTATATAGGTAGGTGTTATTCTTAGAGAAGCGTATCCCACGGAACATATTACATTTTTCTAAGAACAGGGTAACCCAAATCCAGCAGCTTTGGCACAACGCGGGGCTAAATCGTTAAGCCGAGGTAAAAAGGATTTCATTAAGCCCTCGAAAGCTGGTTACAAAAATTGCTTTTGCAGCACAGACACGACGTTGTTTCTCATTATACTGTACGCGCCCGAGGCTGTTATTTAGCATAGATATTAAGAGACTAAATTTGTATTTAAATTAAAATCATTATAGACACTTTGGATCAGATAGCTATTGTTTTCTTTTTAACAATCAATAAATATACAGCAGCGGAAAACATATTTTTTCCTACATTTCATACTACTAGAACTAAGAGCGTCCACGACAGACTTACTTACGTACCTTTATATTACGGTTAAAAAACAGACTTATGTTATGATGCAATATTATGATAAGAATATTGAATAATATGAAATGAATATTTGTACTTCTCCCAAGTATCGTATAGGCATAATGCATTCAAATCAGCAATTTGTCCTTAATGCTCATAAATATAAAGTACATATATTCTGTGAATGCACTGTACTAATATTGTGTATACATAATTCATATTCCAATTTATCTTTCAACAGCGGCGCCCTTCTTCACGGAGGAACCGCAGTTCCAGAACTTGGCGGAGGGCGAGACGGCCGTGATCAACTGCAAGGCGGGCGGCACGCCCGAGCCGCAGGTGCAGTGGGTGCACAACGGCAAGCCGATCGAGCAAGCGGAGCCCAACGCGCGGCGCCAGGTCACCTCCAACAGCATCGTCATCACCGACCTGGTGAAGAAGGACACCGGCAACTACGGCTGCAACGCGACCAACTCCAACGGATACGTGTACAAGGACGTGTACATCAACGTGCAATGTGAGTCGCCTTTGTGCTGTTTATACACTCGGCTCAATGCAAAGTGAAACGTGATTTGTCAACTTCACTGAAATCGCCGTGACCCACCTGTTCATAGTCACTGCCGTTGGAAAATAGTTATTTTATAATGGAGAGTTCTAGAAAAGTTATCACTGCGTCTGATAGATAGGAGGCACGAATATAATTGCAGTTGTTGCCGTTCTTCGTCTTATAATGAACATGTGGGTGGGTACTCGGGTGTTGGACATCATGCGACGGGGAATATTTTAGTTGAGCTTGAAAACACACAATATAATATTGTCACGTACTACATGACTCGGTAAACATTCTTCTATCCAGACGTCGGACGGGCGTTTTACAAAATGCTTTTTTGATTACATTACCGCTCGCTTCCGTTCCTCAAATTGTACAAGATCGTTCCGGCCTCAGTTTATAATTCGTGGTTTTATGACGAGATAAACAGCGGTGGACGCCGCAGCAATAACTGTCAATTATAATCTCAACGTTCGCACAGTTGAGCCAAAATCAACTTTACGTCGTCGACGTTAAAGCGCATTTTCGATGTGACCATGTTAAATAGAAACAATTTTGGGCAGCTGCTCTCTTTTGTATAAATTTGGATTTAGATGTAATCTATTACGTTTGGCTTCGCTTAGGGGATGTTTCAACCATATTGTTGTGTATATTTTTCAGATTATGTTTTGATTTATTGTATACACACAACCATAGCTAGTCCATTTTAAGTCCAATATGTGAAAATTTGATAATACGAGTTTCGCTCAAATCGATTCCGCGTCGATAGATATGGGGAGACCCGCAGCGTATGAATATATTATGAAGGGACTCTGCTCTGGACGTATCTGGAAGGCTACGAATTTAAATGTATGCCTCTCTCTGGATATCGTTAAAAAACAGTATTAATGCTGTTGCTAAGAGGTATTAGGAGTTTTATTTGCGGTACTTCCACAATTAAACCTTAGAGACATTCGACAACTGTTTCATTTTAAAATCAGACACTGAAGCGTACAGATCATGTTCTTTAATATTTGGGCGCCCGCAAGACCCCGCCCCGCTGTTCCAGTGCGTATTCATGTACCGCCAGTGTACCAGACGTACGGATCAAACAAGGTCAACGCGTGCAATGCTCTCTTGGCGTGTAGTAAAAATGCAAAGAGTTTAAAACATACGCGCGTATAGTATCAACTTACAAACGAGACGCTCGCCTACGCACGCTGTCCATTAGAATACCCAGTGGAACCGGATGTGGTGACAGTCGCGCGTACGACCGCGCGAGCGTGGTCACTATTTTTCACTTGAAGAGAGTAGCCGTCGAGCAGCCGTCACGAGTGGCCCTTGCTACGCATTGCATCCGCAATGTACGCCGGTCAGGACTGTAGGACAAGTCCATTGCGTTAATTGTAGTTAGTGTACGTTTGTTACGATTGGCAGTTGGTACGTATTGATTAGGAACTAGGAATTCAAGAGTAGAGCTGCTAGTCATATCAGTCCAATATGAGTGTGTTCAGGAATAGTAGGGCACATGTAACTTGATGTCTTTCAACGTAGGTGAATACAGACGTCGCGTCCAGTGGTCCCGTGTCACTAATGCGGTCGCAAGTCACTGCTGTGAGCCATGCTCGTCTGAATACGACTTCTGTCGTAGAGAGACTTCTCTTACATGCCTCACGACTGGTACCGGTGTTTAACAAGTATAGATAATTATTATTTGCTCAATAAGATGACTGGTTTTAGGATTGTAACTAACGTGATTAACTTTGTATTCGTAGCAACGTAAGTGTATATATAAACTGTATTAAATTCGATGGATAGAATATATTGTAGTTGATCACTTGAATGAGTTTAGTTACTACCTAACATTTTTGAAATTTCCGTTGCCACATTGAAACATTCCACATTCCTCAGATTCTTCTACGACTCTATACACAAAATACAACTCGCTAGCAGTCATCTTGTATACAATGTTCCTTTAAAGATTTTATACGACATATCACGCTTTATAAAACTACCTACGTCATTGATATCCCTACTTTTGTCATAACTGATCGTTCCACGCAAACCTATTGTTGGTACCACGCTTTCATATTATATATACTAGGTACACGCTCCCTATAGTTCGACGGTGTTTTTACCTGCGTAGGTACGGAACTGGTGGAAATGTAGCGGTCGGAATTTCACGAGCTCATTTCCGCTTCGCTTGTCCGCTTTGCACTTTACGGGTGTACGAATTTAGGCGAAATGTCGTATGTATAATATAGATTTATTTAAAGGAGGTACCTACGCTACAGTACAGCAAATTGGATCGAATTAACGGGGCTTGTAGTATCTAGTTTTGCTTGAAACGTATATATGTATGTATAAGTGAAAAGGAAGTAATGAAATATCATTTGCATTCGCTGAATGGATATCTTATTTAAATTACATTTTCCAAAGTATTTACAGAAAATACGTTTAGTGGTGCAATTAATATTGTGTGTCAATAAAATCAAATCTTAGATCAATTGTATTAACGTGCAAATTTGCCACGACTCTTCGTTTTTGTACAAAATCACTTGCATTGGCATCAGATAGGTTTAAATAATAACGATACAATAGACATCTATTTTCAACAAAACTTTAACAAGACATATTTAAAAACAAACTGTCTGAAATCGAAATGATGACAAACTCAACGATGCATGAAGCAAAGTTTCGTGCCCGAAATCGCATTGACTGGAATTCGTCCCGAGCTCTGTGGCAGATGAAAGTGATTTTTTACTCTTATCTTCTATTGTGGATAGAAGAATGATAGCGATAAAAATAAATAAAAGAAGCCGACAGCGTTGTTTGCGTGTCGGTATGACGTAACGACTACCTGGCGTAAATTGTGTGTGCGCCCCTCGGAAAGGCACGGGCGCGGTCACGTGTCTCGAGGCTCACCGTGATTCGTTTTTTTTTAATTCTAACAATAGTTCGATCACCCCGCTCTCCTAATCCGTCCACACCCTGCTACGCCTTAGCATTTTTAAATTTCAGATTTTATCGTCAATGAGTAACGTATACACGTTATAATGAAATTGCAGGTTTTATAAGTGTTTTAAATATTCAGGGAATTTTTGCTTCGTTATATAATCAACTATAATAATGAATATCTTCTCGTTAAAAAATATTTAATTATCCCTACTAAAGTGGTAGCTGCTAGACAGGTTTCAAATTGTTTAGTGTAATGTAACACCTGCCTTGTATATGTCCTGTAGTGTCCTCTAATATTTTTTCTGATTTCTGCACGTCGTCTGGCGTCGTCAGTCACAAGTGACTGCTGATTGAATATGAATTTTGACTCTTGTCATCTAATAAAACATGAATAATATGCCGCAGTATAAAATCGTCTGGTTAGATGCTCTTTTGCATACGTTTCATTATATAAACTTCTTTAGTTCGATACAGCGAAGCCTTTTAAATAGGTACCTACATACTTTTATGTCTACGAAGTTGCTGTTTGTACACTTTTAACCTTCTTCTTGTTTTTAAGTTTTTAACCTGTCATAATGAACGCTTTATATAGTGATACAAATTAACATGAATAAACGTACATGTCTGTTTTAAAGCATTAAGTTTTATAAAGCATTAAGTATAAATGTAACGCGCTCGTCACGCACGCGCGTCTCCGCCGGGCCGCGCGTCGCCGCCGCGGCCGCGCGCCGCCCGCTGCCTGCGGAAGCGGTCAGTACGACCGGAGACCCGGTTCTAGCTTTTGTTAGATAAGATTTGCGCTAGTTATACTCCACATCACAAATCGCTCACGTCCGGTACTTGTGCACAGTGAGAGTAGAGTTAATTCGACAATGGTGCTTATAACTAAAACACATCACTTATTCAATTATGGCATGCTTTTGGTGAATATTTATTCATTTTAATTAACTTTGTTGTTAAATTATTTTATGCAATTTGCCACATATAACATCCCCAAAAGACAAAATCTTCAAGCGTCGTGAATTGCAAGCACTCTTAATTCGTGGACTCTTCCTGATCAGCGTATTACTCTATATGTATATAAGCGACAGAAATATACCGACAGGGGGCGCTATTTCTTTTATTATTTTTAAATCAGCCATATAAATCATGGTTCATAATCAAGTAAGGTTAAGATTATTCCTATAAAAAGACTTGAAAAAATACTACTTCTAATAAAAAAATACTCCTAAAAATACTAAATACAAAGAAAACTTATTTATGGCATTGAATAACTTTTTTCATTTTATTGCGTTCTATCCTTAACTAATTGTTGAAAATATTGTCTGTTTTATCGTACATATTTTCATAATTGATACATTTGTTAATGTTGTTTCCAGCTATCCCGCCCGAGATCAAGGAGGGTCCGGAGAACCTGACGAAGGTGGACGGCTCGGAGGCGGTGCTCAAGTGCCGCGTGTTCGGCGCGCCGCGGCCCCTCGTCAAGTGGATGAGGGACGACGTCGACGTCACCGGCGGCAAGTGAGTGCCTCCGCCTCCGCCTCCGCCACCGCCACCTCTGTTACACCGTTCGGACATCTATATTCACTAAACTATCTTAATAGATTAACAATTGTTTGACATCAATGGTTACATACCTAATCCTAAAAAATACCGTTTCACAAAATTCTTCTACCAAGGCATGGAACGATTACACGTTTGAGGATTTGGGATTTGGGAAAAATCTAAAAATTGCATATTATTGCATACAATTGAATATTAAAAATCGTTAAACTATTGTCACGTTTATTCTAACAATGACATCTGTTATCGTCTGATGTGAACTAACAGACAACTTAATAAACTCCCTCAACAGTTACTCGGTTACCATATACTTTTATTTTCACTCTGTAACAATTAATAAAACTATAACAGAAAGTAGTGGGATTGTAATTAAGCGTGAATTTTGTTCGTTCGTGTAGTCACCTCTTTAATAAGGGCTAATCGAGAATAACGATGTTGAAGTGGTGTAGTATTACATTAGGGGCGGTCGTATAAGGCTTAATTCCCACTAGCGCAGAGTTGAGTCCGAACGTCGCGACTTACGCTTTAGCATATTGACTTATATCACATTTAAATAACGCGCAAATTTATATACAAAAAATATAAACACGCACCGCGATACGCGCATTCTCGCGTCCGTCTCGAACAAAATGTATTGACTATTTTCTGTATACAAACTTGCAAGTTAGTTTTAATCGAGATAGAACCCAATACGCTAATATTATGGTTATATATGTATATCAGTGTTTTTTAATGTCGCAACGCTTCGCCTTCGACTCTGCGCTAGTGAGAATTGAGTCTAATGCCCTTGCGCGTTGAAACTGTTTAAGTCAATGGCACTTTCATCGGTTTATATGGGATATTGAGACCTTGTTTTATACACTCGCTGTTGATAATTTTCTTAAATTAATTGTAGATGGTTTAATTTTTAAAACATATCTGTAAGTACGTTGCTAACTATACTATACTAGTCAACTATTGTAGCGGTTGGTGCGTATCCACAGGTACAACATCACGGCGGACGGCGACCTCGTGATCCGCGACGTGTCGTACACGGACGTGGGCACGTACCAGTGCTACGCTAAGAACAAGTTCGGCGAGAAATCCGCATTCGGCTCGCTCACTGTCAAAAGTTTGTATATTCATTTTGTCAACACGCAGGGTCCTTCACGAAATAGGCAGAGAGCACCGAATGTTAAATGTTTTTCATCACCAGTCTGTATACTGCACTGTTATTATCTTTGATCAGTGACGTATCGTGGTTGTAAGCCCCCGGCCGTAACAAAATTTTGTCTCCCTCTTGAAAGTTTATATATATATATGCTTTGCTTTATTACAATCACGTCAACGAAAAAAAGGTTGAAAACAACTACCTTCATATATTGTTTAAATAGTTATTTCATTGTTTATTGTGAAATTTTTTCGCCCCCTAAAAAGTTTACTTATATTTTAAGTAAATGCTCTCTGCCATCAATGAAGTACCCGACGTGACCATATGTATGTAGTTAAATAGACGTTCGTTACGGCTACAATGTCCCACGGCCGCAGAGCGCACGGTGATCACGGACAAGCCGGAGCACTACGAGGTGGCGGCGGGCTCGTCGGCCACGTTCCGCTGCAACGCCAACGCGGACGACTCGCTGCGGCTGGAGATCGTGTGGCTCAACGACGGGCAGCCCATCGACTTCGACAACCAGCCGCGCTTCCGCATGACCAACGACTACTCGCTGCTCATCTCCGACACCAGCGAGCTGGACTCCGGCGAGTACACGTGCATCGCGCGCAGCGCCATCGACGAGGCGCGCGCGCAGGCCACGCTCACCGTGCAAGGTTGGCGCCTCCACCGAACTAACACTATACTATAAGGCTAAGTAACATTGAACTCACCCAAAATTGTTGAATGGTCCTAACTTAACTGTTGAGATGTATGTGTATAAAGAAGGTTTCATAATATAACGATTTATATAAAGTTTAGTAAAGTTTACAAGGCAACAATTGTCCTAATTCATTAATGTATGATAGAGTTGT
>DWTO01000843.1:0-18630 GCA_018244755.1 Jemadia pseudognetus | reverse complement strand
AGTGCACAGTCTGTTAAACGTTTTCGCTCGCTAAAGCTCGAACAATGCGTGACTGGCGTTGCAATTAAATTCAGTTCGGATTTAATAAAAACGATTCGTCGCTTTAGGAAATCAATTACGTTAAAAGCGTTGACGGGCTCTCGTTTATATTCTGTACCAAAATTGCGCGAATCGATAATCACCTAGACGAGTTTTCGCTTTGTCGTTACAGATGCCGAAATACAAGAGTGGTATAAGGGATTTTTAAAAGATTGCCCCAGCGGTCATTTGTCCGTCGAAGAGTTCAAAAAGATATACGGAAACTTCTTCCCGTATGGCGATGCTAGTAAGGTGAGTTGTTACGTAATGTCTTATCATATTTGCATTTAAATATGCCGTATACATTTCAATATAAATGAAAAGTAGCCGTTAAACAGGGGATATTTTTGTTTATAGTTTGCAGAACACGTGTTCCGAACATTCGACGCCAACGGGGACGGCACTATAGACTTCCGGGAGTTCTTGTGCGCGTTGAGCGTGACGTCGCGCGGGAAACTCGAGCAGAAGCTGAAGTGGGCGTTTTCCATGTACGACTTGGACGGCAACGGCTATATCTCGCGCCAGGAGATGCTGGAGATTGTTACTGTTAGTCACTTTTTTATTATTGTAAATGATTTCTTTGTTGCGAATACGCTCAACAATGCACACCCACATAAAATTTCCTAATTATTTTACTCTTGATTAGCGTCTTGATATTGAGTTATATAACAAACACCTGTACAATGTATGCTACATAGTAATTAAATAGAGTACAAAGTCGACTTCAACGGTCACTTACCTAATTACTTGCGTACTTAGCGTTATTAAATATTGTTTTCGAGTAATTACACAGTTATTTTGCTTACTATTTCTATTAATATTGTTTTTGATGTTCATATTATTATTATTATTACTTCACGTGCCGAGAGTGTAGAAACAGCCTCAAACGATCGTTGCTATCAACAAACATCTGCAATGGACATCATATAGATCCGTTAATGTCAATTAGTCTAGGGACTTTGTTAGTAAGATAATTCGTGACAGGACAAGATGATTATTGACCGTCATGATCATTAGTAATAGTTAACATCCGTCCTGACCGAAGCTGATTGCACACGTGTTGCTAGTCTTGAGGGCTGATATCGTCGTCTATAGCGCAATCTAAAGCAACTGTACCTTTAAAATTGGACTTTCGCGGGCCAACCGTATACCGTGTCCCCTTACTGAGTTACTGAATTTGATACGTTTTATTAAGGAAACAGTGACGAGCAGGAATTTTATCGTACAATTTATGATAAAGTCTATTGTTATTTTTGTTTAGTTAGATTATATATTCAGGTCTTGTAGTTTATACCATTCAGATGAATATTTTGCATTTCACAATCTATTATCATGTCAATTGACGATGTAGTTCTTTAGGTAGACACATTATAGTGGCAAAGGCAGTGTAAATTAGGAACTGTTGAAATTTGCCATTCACCATGTTTATTTTATCGTTTGCTACAGGCGTTATATTGTTCCATTATAAGCTTAGTTCTAAATTTAAAAAATATTTAAGTGTCCGTTATTTTAAAGACTCATCAATAGACATCATATTTTACTCATATACGTGTCTAACGATTCGGCGGGTGTAGTACAATCATGCAAAAATAAAAGCTTCAAAATTATTTATGGTTTCAGTTGTATCCGGCCAATCTTACGACAACCGACGTCGACATAAACTCTGAATTCAATGCGAAAAAACTTGTATTTCTAGGTCTTCGGCTATACGTATTGACTGAAACCTTGTTTCATAACTTCAAACGGAAGGCAAATATTTTAAAAATAAATTAAGGCGATTGCCGCAACGTGAAAAAACACGTTACCCAATATTAAAAATACAAAGTTGTTCAACATTTAGGGAATTCGATTTTCAGAAATAGATTTCTGTTTATTATTGATATTACCACGGTGGCGAGAGTATGGCAATATACTCATCACCTATTACATAGTGCCACATAAACCTAACTGGTGAAACGTGGGAGTGTAGGTACTACATTCCTCTGCCTACCTCTTTAGGGATAACAGGCGTGATGTTATGGATTTATGTTTAAAACCTTTATGTGTGTTCTTCAGCAAGTTTCAGTACAGTTTACATATTATGTAAATTATATTTCACATTTTCAAAAAGAAGCCAATGCAATAAACAAGCGGCCCTATCTTAACTTTATGAAACAATATTACTGCCTCATCGTATTTAAATCATCGTTGATTTTGTACCATTATATTTTCAGGCAATTTACAAGATGGTCGGGTCTGTTATGAAGATGCCTGAGGACGAGTCTACGCCCGAAAAGAGGACCGACAAGATCTTCCGCCAAATGGACAGGAACAAAGATGGGAAACTATCCCTCGAAGAGTTCATAGAGGGCGCCAAGAGCGATCCCTCTATCGTGCGCCTGCTCCAATGCGACCCGCAATCTCAGTGAAACGTTACGTACTAACCAACGATCGACCGAAAACCATTAGGTCTCCTTAAAACTAAGATAAACCTTCTATGATAATTCTTTTCACACTTATTATCATTGCTTGTAAGAGCTAGTGCGGCGTTATACGTTATTGCACGTAAGTATTCCTTACGAGTGACTTGTCCTGCTGCTGAGCTGCTATTTACCATGTGTACAATATGTTTCCCCATAAACTGTTAGGTAATTACACCTACTCGTAATTGTCAGCGGCTAACACACCGGTATTCGGGCACGCGATTGGGACATGACGCATCCGCTGGGTTTGATCACGGTGCTGCGCTCTGCTTATACATCGAAGCTTTTAACATATCAATCATAAATATTAGATTAACTATATCTGTATTTATAAGTGCTTGTTCGGTGAGTGCGTTTAGTGTACCTTGAATCGGTTAAGTAAAATGAAGTTCAATTTACGAATATGTACGAATATTCTACGTATATACTTGTGGGTGTAGCTGTGAGTGTTGATGCGTTTGCGTTATCTCTGAATCGCCTCCCGACTGATGCGCACGGACACTTTAGGATTGTTGTCGGAAGGATCAATAGAAACTACTCCAGCCGGGCAGTAGCAATCGGACATCAGGACAAAGGTTGCGCGATTGTAATGTTGATAGTGCGTTTTTTCCCAATAATTATTGTACTAAGACTTAAAAGTATATTTAGAACCTAACTACTCGCTATTTCTCTTAATTAAGCGGGTAGTGCCTGCACTTTCGATACAATTTTTCATCGATCGTTTTAATTAATTATCTTCGGTGATAGTCAATATTTGACAAAATTTAATATTCCACCAATTTTGGTCGAGTGGCTGTGATATGGGACTCTTGAAGAATAAACGTATCGCTTTATAATGATAGATCTGCATAACCCGTCTCGTACTGCAGTCACTGTTTTTGTATTCGAAATGTATTTGTGTCTCTTGGAATTTTATTATAGTAACTTATTAGTTACTATATAAATATATATATTATTTACATTGTAGTAAGTTGTATCCGATAGACGCCGACAGCGCGGTCGCGTGCGCTCTCGAAGTGTACCGAACGAGCAACGATTTGTTAGCGACAAAACGATGCGTATATTGTTAGCATGTCACGACGATAACATTATTAGTCATGTAAAAGAGACAAATATTTTGTATACCGTCAGTTGCTGACGATAAAATTGGTTTCGACCTCAATTTGGTCCCAGTGTTGGCGCGACGTCGCGTGCGGTGCCGTCGGTCGTCGCGTTTATATTCTAAATAGTGTAATTCTAAATAGGGCGTTCTCCGGTTCCTCTGAGGGTTTCGGACGCACTACCCGAAAGACATTATACGCTTTACATTTTTAGACAAGGATCTGTTTTATATTTATATCAATTAGTTATTATATGAATATGCGTTGTTCATGTGTGTCCGAAATGCTTCAGTAGACAGAACTGGAAAGGCAAGAGTGGCGATGGGTAGCCAGTTGTTCTGAATGTAAGGGCATGTGATTATTTATAAAAAGCAATAATTTTTTGACGAGATGACGAGTAGGTATGTGACAATTTGTCAATTAGTGACAGTCCGGGGCGTCGCCGCGCGCTTGCGACGACCGCGCGGCCTCCACGCGACGTCGGGGCGGAGCCTCTCGGCGCTACCTATATACGAGGTTATTACTTGTCTTCCCACTAGCTATGAAATAGGCGACATTTCGCATTAGACCCCTCAACTTCCTTGTTGTCTATATAGGCAACGCTAAATATCCAAATTAGAACATAGACATTTATAGCATTTAGATATTCGCTGCCATAGTACAGTTACGACCAGTCGTACATTGATGTCCGGGTCGTTGACATCGCAAGGACTTAGACCGGATTGCACAACACGTACATATTTAATTTACGCAACAAGAACAACCGTTACGCTAATAATATACAATTATACTAATAGTTTATAATAATATTAAACATATTTGTGACTTGGCGTAGCTGATATTGTTAAGAATTAGTTATGTATGTAACAGTGGAAAATTTATAATCGTTGACATAGAGCGTAGTCAACGATAGTATTATAATTTTCTTATACAGTGGTTTTTTTAAAGATTTTTCATTGTATACTGTTGATGTAACATTGGTAAAGGTTTTAGATGATTCCATAATATTTCGATCTTACTAAGATCTGATTTGGTGTGACTTTTTGGCAGCTTTAGTTTCTAAGTAACGATCATATCCGATAATTAATATTATTGAAGGGTTTGCCCATTATCTGGGGTCATGTGATTAGTGATCATTGTTTGAGGTAGAGTCGCTTGTCGCTTCAAACTTGATATTGGACAGTGCTTTTAATAAAACCGAAGTGTAAAATCGCAAGTATTCATTAACGTACGAAGCTATTGATTAGTGTGTTAATTGCATAAAATTTCCGATTTATTTTGTTTATACGGAATTGGTACTATATTCCTACAAAAGTACAGAACACGCGTTTCAACGTCCCCTTGTGGATGCTTTCGAATATCGATATTGTGATCGCATTATCAATGTATGTATATTTATATTAAATACTCGTAAAGTCGTGACATTCAGGCTTATAATCACATCTATCAGGATACAGTCCTACGTAGGAGTAGACTTGCGACTCTACGCAACATTTTCACTGAACACGAAATCACTGTTGTGCTTTTACCATCGCATTAAATATCTTCGTGGTGTGTATTTTGTAATTCCTTGGGTTTATTATCTGATCACAATGCATTGTACAGCAGTTGCAGGCAGCCGTATCTAACCGTGATCTGTGAAACAGACAACCTGTTACAACGACGTTATATATATAATATAACTAAAGTAACCTTAAAGTGCTAATTGTGGTTTTGCGGACACAAGCCAGACGCAACTTCCATGTCAGCATCCATACTTCCGATTCGACTGAATTCCTTAGTTGTTCCAAATATGAATAAATATGAACAGTGTTCACAATAATCGTCGCTAGGAAATCTCTTTAAGACATAAAATAATAATTTTTTTTGTCGATTTATGTGTGTAGTTTGTAGTACGTGAGTCGGTATAATATTTTTTTTTTGCTTTTTATTATATGTAGCATAGTTTACACATTATTTTTAAACATTTTTACCTGACATTTTGAAATGAATATTGAAATGATTAGATTATTGAAAAGATATCGCTTTATTTTACAATTCTAAATATATTAAGGTCGTTTTAGATTTGTATCCCGTGATAGGTGCACGCGTTGAGGTTTACCTGCTGTACCGCAGGCAAGTCGCCGGAGTTCTGTTCACTCCTGCAATACGCGTCATCGTACACTAAAACGCGTGTCTTACAACGGGATTATATTAGTTGTTATGGCGTATATTAAGATTCTCGTTTCATGATGTGTATGTCGTCAGTCCCGTATTGTATTTCACTAATACTAAAATGTATACTGACACAATTTAATCCAGCAAATTTTTAAATCGGCATCAGCACGCTTCTAATTCATAACGCGTCGCTTTATAACTCATTTGGAACATTTATTTTAAAGTTTACTTCAATTATGGGATCTGATGTTTTACGGGCAGGTGAATTGATTAATGCACAATTTAATATTCCCCGCACAATTGATAATATTTTTCATGTTTTAATAAGAGATCGTTGATGATGCTTTCAATTTTCATTAATGATCGTTGATGCTGCGTGCTGTATGAATATTTACTTGGTAAACAAAAATATACAATATATCATAATTATTTTTAGTATCTAAAGTATAGTGCGTTATGTAATAATATATGATGACGCTAGATTCTTACAGTTGAAGCAATAGTAGTTCTTGAATTTGATTAATAGTTCTTAGTTCTGGTGTTAATTATTAGGAAACGGACGCAGGAGATTGTGAAACGAACGTGTAATGTAAACAAACGCAATAAATAGTATTTCTAAAAATTTGGTCGCTGTTAAAAATATATAAAAGAGAGTAATATTTTTAATAGATAATTTTAAACTGTGTATTGATGATTAGATGTTCAATAAGGTTTTACCTTTCGTAATAATTTAGTTAATGGATAGCATGTGTAATTGGAAATGTGTGCGTTTTGTCTATCAGCTGTGTTATCGGCAGAGGGGTCAGTCCACTTGCGCTTTGCGCCGGGCTCGTGGCTTCATACTTGATCTATAATCTAAGCGTAATTTCACTTCTCGCGGTGTTCTACGACAGTTATGATATAATACTGTTGCTAATATTGACCCGTTATTTGTTGTGGATGTTACCAAATAGGATTTATTCTACACTATTATAGAAATAATCTTTTCTTAAGAGAAACATATACAACGAAACAAGATTCCGTGTTCTTGAAACTATAATTAATAATTTATAAACGAACATTTTTTGTGTCACTCATTAAAATAGCACATACGGTTACCAAATTCTAATGTATATTTAGTTTTGAAATACAAACATATATATTTAATTAATACATTTGTATCAAATTGAATCACTTTAATTATAGTTATACGTACCGAGTATTTTTGAAAAATTCAGGTTAATGTAATTATTTACATACTAACATATATTTGGTGCATCCACAGAATATTGCTGTAATAAAATTTATGACACATTTTACATTAATATATAAGTTTTTGTTTTATATAACATATGATAATAAGAGGCAAATCTGATATTCAATAGTAATTCTGTCATCTACATATCACATATAGGACAATTGATTCATTATTGTTTATTAATACGGAAACTCAACACATCATATCTGATTTAGTACAGTCCATTTAAACTATTGTGAGACGTTAAAATAATGCCTTTAAAAACCATTGTCGAGACAATATCTCGACATTTGTTTTCAATGTTATTATATAATATGCAGTCATAATGTAATAACTGTTAGATACACGAAGTAAGTAGTTGAATGGAACGCAATGGAAATTGTAGTCTATGTATGTAAGTTGATTCGAAGTGATCGCAAATACACAAATTTTCGTATGAATAGAAGCAATACGTTTAAGGTTTAAAACTGTTTCGCTGTAGCCAAGCCACGGTTCCGGTCGCACCTCCGCTGATGTTCAGAGCGATCCGTCTCATATCATTATTACACCTAATGTAGTTTTAGTAATCGGAGTCTCCCAATAGACGCTTAATAGACTTGGATACCTACGTAACAGTAGTTACGAAGCCGTTTGACGATTCTACGTACCCCAGCAGGTTTTGTAGGTGGGTTTTTTTGTGGTCTTCCATAATGTAAGCAGTTGACAACTTCAGACAATATTTACCTTCATAAATATTATGAAGTATGTTAAATTAATGCAATAGAATCTTATGATAGAATATATATGTGAACACATACATACCTATGTGTATAATTTAGTCGCACCATAATAGTTAATGCAGCATTTCGTGGTGCTAATTGCTTATACACACTGACAGACATACTTACCTATTTATGTAGGACGCTTCGTATACTTACTCTGGATTCTCAAAACGATAGTTTCATGTAACAATTATAAACTATTACCTTGTTATAATTACACTATGTACCTTTTAAAATTAATTAGGCACGTTTATGCTCTTTCACGTCACAGTTTAGAATGCCTTCTGTAAGTTTCACACTTGTCTATTCCACATTTATCAATTTTAAAATTCTATGGTGCATATGTCCTATGACATTAAAGGATTGTTAGGTAACTAAATATCGATTACTACTTTTTTTGTATGTATCTATAACTAATACCTAATATTTTTAGCAATATGTAATATTATTATTTAATACGTACATTAGTATAGTGTGTCCAGGGTGCTATCGGCTCGAGGGGTCGCGTCCCCCTCTCGGCACCTCACATTCGATGCAACCTGCCACCCCACGATTTGTTAATCAATCTAGTGCGAACTAGATAGTAAACCTTATTAGAAATTATTGACAATTATACCCCATTAATAATAATCAGACAGTAATTATACAAAGTTATACCGAACACTTTGATGTTAGAATATGTAAGTCCCAAACGTGCCTTTTTCGAGGCTGGTGATTTTTATTATCTATCCATTAATAGGAAAGTCCAATTAGGAAAGAAAAGTATGCGTATAATGTATACAAGTGCACGATGACGTATCCGTGACAGTATGAGATACACTTGCAACTGATAATGTCATTTGAATACCAAGCTGTGTAATATTAACTCCAAGATGTTCTGTGTAAACACCAAACTTTGTAAATTAAATATACAGTTCTACCTATCGAATACGATGTTCAGTCTTGTTAACACCAAGTTTAATCGTGATATGTAAATGGCATTCGCTTTACAACTTAAGTACAAATAAAATTCTAGTGATAATGCCGTGGCGATGGTGATCACATCGCCACGTAATATATTCTAAACTAGTTTTATTAAGTGTTTATCAAGAAATTGACGAATAATAATTGTAATGCGATAGATGTACCTAGTTGTTGTTGTAATGTCGTTGTTTAAATTCGCAAGTGGTTGATAATCAAATGTGAGGTTTCGAACGTTTCCGGGCTGCCATTCCGTGGTCTTAGTGCTCGAGTGTTCCGGTCGCGGAAATTTGGCTGTACGCCGAGAAAGGATGCGTCTCGCGCTTACAATAACCTTCCAAGGACCAATGTGGATGAGATCTGACCTGACCAGTTTTTAAATGGGTACAATGGGTCGACCAGTCGGTTCTTAATAATTAAGCTCTGTTCTCGTCAACGTAACGATTAATATACCGCAGTGCATATTCTGTACTCGGAATAGTAATTGTCACGTGTTATAAAATTGATACAATTTGAAAGTTTTGAATTACGACAAAGCTGACTAGTGCAAAAACAAGATAGTTGAGAAAATTTCGTATATCTCATAACAGTTCTCTGTTAAGTATCATTGGCAGTTTTAAAAGAATATGAACGTTAAGTCAACGCTACGTTATTGTTAATTTCAAAAACGCACTTAATAAACTCATGGTCTATGGCGTTATCGCGCGAATTGATAGCGATACGCATCGCGTGCTAACTGTCATGTTGATTTGAACAGAGCTTTACTTGTGATTTCACTTTTTATTAACTATTCGTTGTGTCTTACATATCAATTCGCCTAAAACAGAACACCTCTGGTTCCACTGTGGACTTACCTTTACGCGGCTTAAGGATTTTAAAATTGTCGTTATCGATGTTTAAGCTAGACATGTTTTGTCGTTCGTATTTAATAGCACCCTGCTCTAAAAATTGTATCATGTTTATACATTATATAGCCGTCTTATTGTGGAGCTTCCAGCAAGGAACATGACGAAAATTTATATGGAATAATACGTAGTTACATGTTATAATCATAGTACTTTGACAGTTTGACGTTGCCCTTGCGTGGCCCTTACGGCTGCGATAATATTAAATGCGTATATAAGTAATAATCGCAAAAAATACCTCGAAACGTTAACACCAACTTCTTTGATATATTTTTTTGATATAATCGGATCGAATATCGTTGAAAATGTACTGATACGATCAATTGTACAGGTTTTAGTAACAACTCCATATTGCGTTAGCGCACGTTTGTCATTCTTCTTACATGTTAGGCGTTTGTCTCGAACGTCAATAATTTTTACGTGTGAAATCAACGATGCATTTTTTCTCAACAAATTAATTGTTCAGTGTAGTCAATTTGTGATTCCTAACACCATTTTCTTTGAAATGTATCTTCTAGTTCTGATACTGTTTTAGATTAAAATTATTATATCATATTTATTAAATCTTT
Organism: Jemadia pseudognetus; assembly: GCA_018244755.1. Classification (NCBI taxonomy): domain Eukaryota; kingdom Metazoa; phylum Arthropoda; class Insecta; order Lepidoptera; family Hesperiidae; genus Jemadia; species Jemadia pseudognetus. The sequence goes on along the minus strand of DWTO01000843.1, from coordinate 8,401 downwards.
CTTCTCTCAGAAGTGTTTTATTTTAACCCTCAATAATGTCCTTTAGTTGTTAATAATAATTGCACTACACCACCATATGTTTACGCAAACAAGATTATTACTTCTGAACCAAATGAATTTATACACTTGAAAAATTGAACACGATTTCAAATGATTTCATTTCTGCGACACCAACAAAAATATTTAGGTGTACCTACATATTTATTATTATATTGTGCTTATTGTAATATGCGATCACACGTTGTTTACTTCATCACACGGCCACGTAGTCATTGTTTTACTCAAAACGTAACGTCACGCCTGTAATACCTGAAGCAGTAAGCCGAGGAGTGTAATATAATACACATTCCTAAGATTCCCTAGTTAGGTTTGCGTCCCACTATGTAACAGGTGGTGAGTTTATTGCCATGCACCGAGCACATATACAGACTTCGTGCCACTACTAAAAAATCTAAGAAAAATCCAGCAATGGCAGACCCAAGATTTGAACCCAGGACACCTCGTTCAGCAGTCGCGCTTAGAACCAACACGACCTACGAGGCGGTCCGTGTCAAGAAAATATTATCTTTGAAGTAATTATCATTTACCATACGCCTAAGAACCAATAAAGTACTGTATTTTATATATTTCTTTAATTAATACATACATTAATAGACAGTATATATTCAAATAGTGTTTCAACGCCATCTACCAGCTATTACACGTATTATTTAGATTGGTTATATCGTCAAGAAATTACTACTTTAAACCTTTATGATTTTGAACCAATATAGGTAAATGAATATACCTATGTATAATTTTAATTTTTCAATTTTGAATGTCTAAGTGACTATTGTAATGCTATTTTACAAGCATTGTGATAAACGTCGCGCATATATACATATTTCTACCTCTAATACCTCAAGGGATTTGTATGGCGAATGTCGCTCGGAGACAAATGTCGCCGAGTATCGGAGACATGTGTAGACTTGTGTACGAAGGGGCTGACAATAACCGTTATAAATATAGAGCGAGCAAAAACAAAACACAAACGAATTGACAGTTGTGGAGCGACTTGCTATAACGAAGTTAAAAGATGTATCACAGTCAATAAAAGTCAATATATCTTTTAGCACTTTCTGTTGACCTACTTACAACGAGAATTAATGTAGAAGTGACAATTTTAAAATGGTAAAGCTTGATTAGTGACACACATTTTAAGAACTGCCTGCCTCCGACTGCCTCGGTGGTCGTGTTGGTTGCAAGCGTGACTGCCGATCGGGAGGTCCTGAGGTCCTGGGAGGTCACTACCGGATTTTTCTAATTTAGATTTTCTAGTAGTGGCTCGGAATCTGGAGATATGACCGATGCATGACAATAGGCCCACCACCCTAGTCGGACGTAAATGTAACTGGTAAAACGTGGGAATGGACTACACTCCTCTGCCTACCTCTTCGGGGATTACAGGCGTGATGTTACGTTTTTTACATTTTAAAAACATTTGATTTCATCATTAATACCATCATTTTCTTCATCACAATCATCTTCAGCATCATCAGGCCATCTGAATCTATTGTTGAAGTTAGAGCTTCCCTAAACAGCGCTATCGACTTTCGTCGTTGGCTTACTGAATTCAACTTCAACCTGCACCAAACTTATAATTATTTACACTGGTCTGGCTACGCTGCACTAATTTGCATAAGGCCTTAACCGTATGGTGTATAAAAGCGCCCTAGTCTCACTTCTGACTTACTATTTTCCTGTAGATACTTGCTGTTTAGCTGCTCGGACATTGCGTGTTACTGGTAGGACAATACAGCGATGTCTTACACCTAGTAGGCTCGAGATAACTAATTTGTGCTACGACGCGTTTGTAACAACCCAATCTATCCCAATTATCTCCAATGAAACCACTGCTATTTGTGTGCTTTTACCGCGGCAATAATTTTAAGTTTTTCGGTGAACATATCAAATTAAATTATTAATTTATATTTTCCTTATTTTAACTTGTTATTCAAAGAATGGTTGGTTTTTGTTTGTGCTCGACTTGGTAACCTGGACAAGTTTAAGAATTTTTTAGTTAAACAATTGTTTTTCAAGTTCTTAGCTGCTTTCGTCCTGTAGTAGGTACTTTTAGAACTATTACGTAACAAATGATAAAAAGGTCAAACAACTTTGCACAGAACTATTTATATTATCACGCTCCAGACCCTCACCCGTAATGCAATTAATTAGCGCCTACTTACACCTTAACATAGCGGAGAGTAAATTCTACCGAAAATACATTTTTTACGCTTAGTTTTCCTCGTCGCAAAAGTCACTTAATTAATACGCTCATCAGACTGAATTAATATGATCAAGAGACGAAGCGATCGCCAACTTCGGCCAACTTGTTATTGCATTGGATTTAATCGTTCAGGCTAAACTCTACGCTAAATTGATATGAGTCTTATACGTGCCTACTTGCTTAAGTCGAGTACCTCCGTTCTAAATTGCGTATTTAAATAAGTCGATATATACACACATATGAACGGGTTTATAGAGGTTGGCAGAGTTAGTTCTCTCTGTATGGTGTATACTATGCGTGAGGTGGGTCCGAAGGGGCCTAGGGGGAGGGGGTTGCCCTCCTTCCCGGGTGGTTCAGGACGCGCCTAAGGGGTCTCGTCCAGAGAAAGTAAAATATCCTGGTGTGAGGGAGGCTAGTATTGTCAAACCGATGTATAAGTATAGCTTTAAACTATATATCGGGACCCTATACTATAGGCTGTGGAGTACTTATTTACATATGTAGCTATATAAGTTTATCTATTATGCAGACATAGGAAATGGAACAGGTTGGGAAAGGGACGCGCTTGGAAATTTGCTTACATATTGGACGTAGAAACGTTCTAGTTAACGGTATCGATTCGTATTTTGCTTATGAGATGTGACTATCTCGTCTCACTAACATCATACGGGTAGACGTGTACCGAAAAATAAGATAACGCGTAGGTACATTGCAGAATTTAATATCCATTGCTGTATTTGTACTAAGTTTAAATTTTTTATGAATTGCGTATATTATAATTGAGTATATTATTGTCAATGAACATACATTCATTTATACTTCATATACAAACGCAAAAAAATTTCGTCGAAATCGTTGGAAAGCAACACATAAATAATACGATATGTATGTGTGTAACAATAACATGAGATTATTTTCTAAATCATAACACTTATAGAAATTTGAGTTTGGTATATAGTGAATTTTCTAATTAAAGACACAATTTAATAGGTAAGAACTCTCGAAACATTACGGCTTTGACCGTAACAGTCTCACTCCTGGACACCTAATTATATTTTGGAGCATTGTCTACTTTCGCTTTTGCTTTTAACCCTATTCCTAGTTGAATCTTATAAATAAGTGAAACAAGTTTTCATATGCTTAGTAGAGAATGTGAGTCGTATTTAAGTGTCCTTGGGTCGACCCAGCTGCACATTTTTTTGTATAAGAAACCACAGCATAATTATCATAAATCATTTCCCATTCTTATAATTATTGCGGCACACATACAAAAGTTCATCTAGTAGATACTAGTCTAACTTAATTAGATTAAACATTACGCAATTAACATTAGATTAGATAGCAAATAAGATTATGTTGTTGGTCGTCTTGGTGGCAAGCGCGACTACCGATCGGGGAGGTCCTGCGTTCGAATCTCGGGTCAAGCACCATCAGTTATTTCTAATTTAGATTTTCTAGTAATAGCTCGGAGTCTGAATATGTGCCCGGTGTATGGCGATAGGCTCACCACCTATTCCATATTGGAACGTAAACGTAACTGGTGAAACGTGGGAGTGTTCTACACTACTCTGCCTACCTCTTCGGGGATAACAGGCGTGATGTTACATTTTATTACATTTGATTTAAAATATTATTAAATTAATGAAAATAGAAAAGTCAGTAAACACCTCCCATTCGACTTTCGCCTACCTATGCAACCAACGAGGCAGTCATGATACAAACTCAATATCCCAGCTTGGGTCAAATTGATTGTGTATTCGGAACTCACCAATATTTATTTGATTGCCAGTTGCGGCTCGTCTATTTTTTTGAGCAGAATATACGTCAGCCCTCTTTTTTTGATGTTGTTCCTCCTGCTTCACGTTGGTCCGTTTCTGTGGAGGAGCTGCAATAAACATTTATTTTGTAGTACATGAGAAACATAATATTATGTGATTAATAAATATGTACTATAAGTACTTGGATATATGTATAACAATATTGTTAATTTTTTTAATTTTAGTTATGACCTGGTTTATGAGAAACGTCTCTGGGAACCTCGTTTCGTCCTCTCGCTTGTGTGGTCTTCTTTGCTGGTTGCACCCCTGGTCGTTTCTTCGTCTTCGATTTCAAACTTGAAAAACACAAATCAGTTTAAAATTTAATAACAAATATATAATTTCGATATGATTAAGCCGAATCTTACAATGAAATAATTAATGACTCAAATTATGAAATTTGTTCCTGAAGATGATTTGGCAATGCGACAGAAGTGCCTCCTTACCATAAAACTATATCATATAAGTTTTTGTTATATCGTGTATGGCATCGCATTAACTCATATACTTAGATACAATTTTAACAAAAATCTCTGTAACAAAAAATGGTGATCTTTATAATTCTGATGGAGCCACAGTTGAAATGTAAATATAACAAATATCATACTAGTTCTCTTGCTGCCGATCATAATTCTCGCTGTCCGAGTATTCATCCAATAAGTCTTCTCCGCACGCAACTTCCTGAGATGACAGGTTCGAGCATATTTGAACGCCTTGCCCACAAACTCCTGTGTATTAAAAATAACTACCACATTTATCTAGTAACTGTCATTCAATAACAGATTTTTACATATTATAATTGAGCGATACAACAGTTTTTATTGAACCTTAAAAATTTCCACGTAACATCAATTGTGTCTATTGAAACAAACAGGCAGAGTAGTGTATTATAGTCCCAGGTTTCCCCAGTTGCGATGTACGATATGCCTCACCATAGAGTAGACGGTGAGTAATATTTGCTTCGGTATTACGAAGCACCGTGCACATATCCAGATCCCGAGCTAAAACTAGACATTTCCATTAATAAAACCCAATATTACCCAAACCAGAGATTGAACCCGGGACTCTCGTTCAGCAGGCACGGTTGCAATCCCTATACCAATAAGGGTATCAATCGAATGATAAACTAGAATGTAAAACTAACACCATTTTATAACGAGATAGGAGCGCGCCAAAATCTGCATTCATGTTCCCCGGCGTGGACAGATGGACAGTTGAATTCTAAGCCATTAGGCCTTACTAATGATATATACAGAATATCTCTATACTTCTATAGGATTTGGCCATAGAGAGAATGACATAGAATATTAATTTGTTATGTCAACTAAGTATAAAGCATAGATAGCGTAACAGACTGTTAGTTTTTCTTCTTCTTATTCGTATGCTCTTGGCAGAGGCTTGCTATTTAGTAAGGACATAACGTATCTACCTTGATAATGAATAATTGGCCTAAGGCGACACGGCCAGCATGATTCATTACTGTTGCCGTTTTTTTAGATAGGTATATTGAAAAAAAACATTAGTTTCTTGCTCTCACTTGTGCACACGCTCCAAATTTACTAATAATGTCAAATTGTAATAGAGAGTATTGTAACCGAAAGCAATTGGATGTGTTGAGTAGATCAGTGATAATTTTGGAGTCAAGGTGATCTTACCGTCTCCGTCGGCGCGCGCGCGACGCGACATCTGCGCCCGTACCGGCGACCTCTGCTCGACCTTTGACTGTTTGCCCTGTATCGACATATTTAAAATTCTTACCATTGAACAACTTAATCTAATAAATAAAAGCGCAACATTAGCGGTTCGTTCGTAATATTATAGAGATGGTCTCACTTTGTATTGGTCTTGCAACTGCCTGTACATCTGGTTGTAGCTGCGGACGTGGCCAAGCATGTCGTGCTGCTCTAAAGTGGCGGAGTCAAGATAGCCCCGCGTTGGATTCGCTGGCACTTCCAACCGCCGCAGCCTGGCAGCCTGCGGGGAGATCTCTGTAACCAGCAAAGCTATTGCCGTTTTCGTAATCAATGCCTTAACAATTCCAAGTACGAGAATATAACTCAATACAATAAACTATAGGTATTACACAATAAAACAGAACGAGAAAATAAAATATAAAAAATCGTAGCGGCAAAAGCTGTCTTATTGCTCAAACAGCGATTTCATCCAGGTTACGTTTGTGCCAATATATGTAGGAACGAACATCATACATTGCAGGAAAACAAGAAAGAAAAAATTACCTGTGCATGACGGATTAGATGTAGGACGAGTAATGTAAAGCTTTGTTTCATTTCCTAACTAACTTTATGTAGGTATGTACTTATATAGATTTAGTACCTCCTTGCATGTATTTATTGTCTGCGTTAGCTGTGACATACACAAAAAAGATTTATTTGTAGTGTCCGCAGTGGCGAATTTAGAAAATTTCAAGGTATAGGGTGTACAGTTTTTGCCGTCCTATTGCCTTCATAATTGTCATGTCTTACATTATTTTTTTAATTCAACAATTTACTATATTATAATTACTGCAAATTTGTTGTAGACTTTTATCTGTAAGACATCAGTTAATCGTCATGCAAATATCTTTTTTATGAGGTAGCAAAAAAAAATTCAGTCCCCAAAATTGCCGCCCCAAAAATCTGCCGCCCTAGGCTCAAGTCTACTCAGCCTATTGGTAAATCCGCCACAGAGTTTCCGACCGAATGTTCGCTTTCAGTTTCGGACAGATTTGGCTAAGCAATTTAGTTTCGACCTAAATTTGGCCGAAACCGATACATACATACATATCGTCACGCCAGGTCCCTTGCGGGGTAGGCAGAGAGCACAGAGTGCCAAATAGCTCGGTCCTTACATACCTATCGCGCCTCCTCCACATTCATCATTCTCTTCATACATGCGCGGCGGTTTATACCGATACCTACTTTGTGGGTAATTCGAGCTCGCTGGCTGAGTTCGCCACCTTATATCCGCCATCTCAATAAATAATTATTAAGGTAATGTTAAGATTATTGTGAATAATTGTAATGTTTATGTCTAAGTCCAAACGTTGTTGTATAAAAAGTTTACTTCCAAGAGTAAGTCCTTATGTTAATATAAATAAGTATAGGTATGTATTCTATATTCATTCATGACGTAATGACTTAATACAATTGATAGGTACTTAATTATATCTTACTATCTGACAGCTAACGCATCTATTATAAGTAATGATGAATGAAATGGATTATTATATATGTATGTATCAAATGCTTACTCTTTTTAGGTTGAGTGTGCACTGTGATGAAAGGCACGTGTTCGCCGTTCGGGGGTGCTTCAGCAACTCGCGTCGTGCTGTAATGTTACATCCTGATGAAATATCAAATTTTTAAAAATAACAACAATATTACGTCATATTTAATACAATTATACCTTCGTTTCTTTAACTTTTTCTTTCTTTTCAGATGTTTAACCATATTTATTTTTTCTTGTAAATCATTGCACCGCGCCTCAGCAGTAGCAAAGTGGTCATCTACTTCAGGAATAGAAGCTGGAAATGTGTAACTATTTTATTTTAGTAATAATTAACGCCTAACCGCATTCTGGGCGATTTAGCTTTTGAATTATAACCATTATTTTAATGAACTATTGCTTCACCTTTCACATAACGTAGCATAATTTAAAAAAATTTATTAAATAAAAGTAGGTATGTTCAACGTCTACAAATATAGTACGTACATTTTATATTTTATTGTGCATGTCATTCATAGAAAATCGTTATGATTTTGTCCACCACTGTAAATGTTGTATTGGCTGCATTCTGCATTACCTAACCTGATACCTATATGTACCTATATATATTAGTACCTAACTATGAAAGAGATAACATACGTGGTCCCAAAATTTTATGAAATGTTTTATTAAAATTTTATGAACCGATTACCTCTGACGTCTATTTTTCGTTCGGAACGCGTTGTTTCCACTAAGCCTCCTGCGAGACTACTGGAGCTTCTATGCCGCTTATCTGAACAATACAAATTAACATACTAACATTTACAAATACGTTGATCTATTGCTTACACGATTCTCCGGCACCTACTTAATCGTGATCTGTATTTTTTGTTATGTATGTTTGTTTTTACAAATATCTTACATACCTACATCACTATGTCAATTCATAAAACAAGAATGAATAAAAGTTTTGGGAATTATAGAAAACGATTGTGTACTTGTATTGTGGCTGATACATGCATATCCTCACGCCAGGTCCCTTGCGGGGTAGGCATAGAGCACCGAGTGCCAAATAGCTCTATCCTTACATACCTGCCGCGCCTCCTCCACATTC
>DWTO01000842.1:0-18632 GCA_018244755.1 Jemadia pseudognetus | reverse complement strand
GTAGATATTAAAAACGGATGAGCGCAATCGATCGGGCGTAGTCCAAAACCCCTATTTTGACACCAAATTTTATTTTTAGATAGGGTGGCTAATGGAATGCGTGAGAGCAAAAAAAAAATTCCATGCACGAATGTAGGACTAGTCGAGAACCCATGTATTCTAACTACGTACGTTCCGGTTTCGGAGACTTCTGACTCCCTCATCAGCAAGTATCTGGCCTATTTGATCAAGATAGGTGAGTTTTGTCTTCATGAGGTGTCAAATGAAGGGGGTTGAGTATTTAAATACAGCATACCATGAGACGATACTCCCATACACATATCTCATGTGCAATACGCCGTATTCCGCGCTGTTAGATAGCGCATCCGTGTTAGGTATGAACGGATTCCATACAAGCGTTCATTCATTCATTCGTTCGTTTATCATCAACCGCCGCGGTGGTTAATAGTCTGACAATATGTGCATGTTGGAATGTTGCCATAATGTAATGAAGTTCCAATATTCAATAACAGGTGGCGCTGTTTGTATATAATACATATCTTGAATTAGGCCAAACGAAGTTCTTACAAGTGAAAAAAAAAATCTCTATTATTGCGCTTGGCTTAAACCTCTTAATTACATATAGTAGCCGTTTATACACTGCCCTGAATGTTCTTAATCCTCTCTAAAAAGCCTACAAGATTTAATGAGGTATTAATTATAATAGCCGGCCCCAACTGCTTATTCCAACCGAAACACGATTAGGTTAATTAAAATTTGTTACCAGCACTCATCCGATGTGATATTTCCGATTTTGTCTATATGTATATTTTATAATTATGCTTAACATGTACGTTTAGTCTGACCGTAACTGCTGAGCCAGGTTTCATGCACGATTACCACTCAGAACCAGTGCATATGCGATAAACTCCAATATATTTTTGTGTTAAGATGTCAAATTGCCAATATAATGTATTTAGACATTTATGTATATTTGTTTGTATAGTTTTCTGGTCAGTATACTACACGGTCCATCTACTTCGGGATTGGATGGCCATGTATGAGCTATTCTAAGATATTAACATTATTAAGCATTGATATCATATGATTAATAAAATTACTAATACAAAATCTACTAACAAATACATCCGTATTTTTCATATCTTATACTATAGTTGGTAATGCGAATGGGATATGTATTCAGTTAGGGATGCAACCCGCTTGCCCAGCGTGGGGACTATGGGCATAAACTGTACTGGGCTGATGAAGATGATTGCGTTACGGCTTTAAGTATCTTTTCTGCCTTTTCTCACGGCTCAAGCGCGTCTAATATAGGAACATGTATTTAGAAATGAGCGATTTTCAAAGCGCGTTCTTTGAATAGGACTCTGGAACGCTCCCAGCAGCTCCGAGGAGTGTCTCTCGGGACGGTGCTATCAGATCGCCATTACGATACGCCGCGGACGAGAAAGCGCTCTTTTCTTCCCGGTTTTGCATCGCGTATTGCGACTACTATGACCCCACGATTGGGGTTTTACGGGATGCAATTTTAATCTTAAGCATAGTATGACTCCATTGTTAATTTCGGGTATTGCAAACGTATGCTTGTAAGATAGGTTAAGATGAGTTTTTGTTGTAATGTGATTCTGACTTTCTAAAAAAAATTTTACTTGTACTTGTCCGCGATATTAGTATGGATATTCTAAGTTTACTTTTTAAACTTGACAGATCTATTGACGAAGCAAGTTTATTAGGACGATAAGCACTTTCGCATTTATGCATAACTACATTTGAAAAAAATACACGTTCAATACGTCATGTCCTTTACAGGGAAGGCAGAGAACATAAGTGTTAAACATCTCCATTCCTACATGAATTATGTCCTTCTTCCATATTCATCACTGTTTTCATACATATATGTCCTCACATGCATGCATCACCTCGCCTCAACACTTGCATCCATCAGCATATGCGTTTTATATCTGTTTTGTAATCTAAACGATGAACAAATTTAATTGCGTAAATGTTATCCCAGAAAACGTACACTCGCCTTGTTCACCTAAACTCGACTGGGGTTGCCACTGACATTTTAATCTTTTTTTTCTTTGGCCGACATTTCTTATTGTACAGTAAGTTCTCCATCGAAACATGTCATATAAGGCGCATTAATGCTAAAAAATGATGATGCAGTGGCAGTGGGTCGTTTCTACGTGGTTCTGCATAATTTTCGATCAGATGCTGCAATTTCAGTTTTCCAAAATATTGATAACTTCATTATTAAGATTCTTTTTGTTTATTGTTTAATGGTGATACATTGCTCCAATTATTAGTTCAATTTTTTTAAATTTAGAACGCCAACCTGACACAACTCAAACTAAGAAAGAAATTTTCGATAATTTCAATTACGATTCCGGTACAAAAGCAACAGTATAAAACACACTCGGCGGCCGATATTTTATTATTGCTATGCGTATGCTTATATTTTAACGCCAGGTCTGCTGCGTGGATAGACGGAGGACTCCAGAAGCCAAATATTTCTGTCCTAAATATATCTTTAACTGACGTATCTACTTTCATCACCCTTCTACAGAACATTTATCTGTATAATTTACGTTTATACGTATAATTTTTCAATTGCTTCAATCTGGAAGTTTTTAATTAATACGCAGTATGTTTAAACGACCCTTTTAAAATTAAAACAATGAATTGGAAAAAGTTACACATGCCTACCCTACATTTTCTAGCGTATATTTCGCTATATTTCGTGAAAACGGGTAATTTTAATAATCATACAAAATAGGTAGTTCATAAAATTTGTGAAATCGTTTTCGTTAAGTGATACTTCGTGTTAGTGATAAAATATCAAAAAAATCTTTGCTTATATTTTTTTAAATTCGAAATTAATCTTCGAAATCATAAATATATACTTGTGAAACCAGACGTGGATATACGAGAAGGTAATGAAGGTAAGATAATGTTAAACGCCATCAAATTTTTATCAATTTGCGCTTGTACATGGGTCATGAGGTTTTAGGTTAGGTTTAGGTCTTTTCTTTAGCTGTGAGAAGGGTTAATGCCCTAATCCACCATGGTGGTCATGCCATATACCTTGAGAATGTTATATATTATATACAAATATATTGCTTATCTATTCATGTGTTTACTTATCGAACGCCTGTAAAGTTTTAATAGCAAGAACTTGATTGTATTGCGTTGCCACTATATTTAATATGTAAACTGTTTTATATATATCAACGGAGGTATATGAAGATACAGTTCAAGTAAAGGTGTAGTTAATGGTCACACCGTGGTCTCTGCCACCCCTGCGAGCGACCTGGTGTGATGATATATATAATAAATAATAATTTACGACTGGAAGAAGTCTTAGTAGAATAATCTATGTTACTTCGTAAAATTTGCATTTCATCCGCCTCAAAATTGAATGTTATTTTAGAAAAACCATAGACTTTATTATCAGCCAGTAATGTAAGATCATAGATCAGATATTACAAAACGATATTTGAAAATCGAAGTGGGACATTATTTTTTTAATCGAGTGGCGTAGAAATAAATAACACAATTCCACTGTCATTATTGTCAAAAATGCTGTCACATGAAAATTTCATTTTGGCGTCCGTACGTGGTTTATTTTATAATGAAAATAATTTGTTAAATGTAACAAACAGTAAGCAACCGATGTCATTCAGGTTCCGGTTAAAGTACCTACTCGTATTTGGAGGACAATAGTTCGTCCAATATTTTGTGAAAGTCGTGGGTTTCAGTAACATTTATTAATTTTATAGTGGCCGTAGGTCTTATTTTACACATCACATCATCAGCGCGCCTAAGTCCACTGCTGGGAGTGCGCCTCCTCTGGGAGTTGTTATCTATAATTCCTACACTGGGCAAGCAAGTTGGGGGACCGCGCCATACAGCGAACTCCCAACGCCACGTTAATCTTGTATCGCGGCATGATATCTTGACGAATTCATCCTCCACCCCTAGACGGATAAGTCATATAAATGTCACGTAACATTACGCCTGTAATCCCCGAAGAGGCAGGCAGAAGAGTGTAGTACACTCCCGCAATGCAATGTCACATTATGTAATAATGTGACATTGCATTGCGGGATTAAGATAAGATAAGACATGTAATGTCTTATCTTATCTTAATAGGGGCTGAGCCTATTGCCATACACCGGGAACATTCCTAGACTTCGAGACACTATTAGAAGCTGTAAAATAAAAAATCCAGCAGTACCCGACCCGTGAATTGAACCCAGGGCCTCCTAATCGGCAGTCGCGCTTGCAACCAACACGACCAACGAGGCAGTCTTATACGAATGACTGTATTAACCAAACGAAATTATGATTTAAAATATTGTCTATGGTGAAATACTGTGAATTTACTATCTATTTACTTTTATTCCTCTCTCTAGCTCTGGAGTACTGTCTTTTCTCAAAGTTCTCAACCCAGCCTTTCTTTCCAGAGAGTACAATGACCTCCCTGATCGACGATGGACTCGCGGAGGATTGCCTCGACGATCTCATTTCTTCTTTGGACTTCGAACAGAACCAGATCATAAACTTGGATGATATTAGTAAGCTCACATATGCGTTTGTCTAACTACCTGATATCAATAACTTAACATAAGTTATAAGTTATGTATAACTTACAATTTAATATAACTATTAAGTTTCTTTTCGTCCGGGTCCTTTCCGTTAGATTGGTTCGGAGAGCACAGCAGATTTTGATCGTATTCAAAATGGAACTTCAGCACACTCATTGATATTTTGACTGTGGTATTCATTGGAACAGTGAACGGTTAAAATGCCATTTCAATAATAATAAATTGTTATTATTATGCCATTTCAATAATAATAAATTGTTATTATTATTGAAATGGCATTTTTCACCGTTCACTTGGTGTGTACAAATAAAAGAAATCTTTAAGCAACGTATATTAGGAATTCACATTAACCCCGTATATCAATAAAAAAAATTCATTACTTAATTTTTTTAATTCTCTTGTTTTCTCTTTCTTGCCTTCTTTTTACTTGCCTTTCTCCTTTTCAACAAAGTTTACAAAAAAATGTGTAGTTTTAATCCTTTACTAAACGTTCTTATTAATGTTCATGTGTAGTTGTTATTTTAAATTTCTAATACACTCGGTTTTCATCTGTTGTTATTTTAGATGCCACCATCGAAGATCCCGGTTACATTTTTGAAGAATCGTTTGCGGCTAATGACGAAACCAAAGAATATACGTCTTCTTATAAAAAAGGATCATTTACATTACCCGTAACGTTTTTCGACGTAAGTAATAATGTAAGCTTATTACAAAAATGTAGACCAATCAGTATAAGAGTGGTCGATTGTAAAAAGTATCCTTGGTGCAACAAAGGAATAAAGCAAAAAAGTATAAGAAATAGTATAGTTTATGAAGATGATGATGAAGAGAATGGCGGCGATAAGGAAACGTGTGAACAAGACAGTATCAGTGCTGATTATGATTATACTTCAAAAACTTATGAGTCGTGCAATGAAAGGTTGTTTTCACCTGCCCGAACAAATGATATATTAATTAGGCTTTCCTCAGACCAGAAAATGACAGATTTAAAACATACAGAGGAAGTCGCAGAGCATATCAGGGCTGAAAAATCAAATAATAATACCTTATTAACACCTAAATTAACACCTGACATAGATAAAACTATAATGGGTAATGAAGTCAGCTCACAAACTTATTCATTGATTGAACCTGATGGAGTTTTAACCGGAAATCGCTTTGACATACACTCTCAGCCAAAAGATTTGTTCAAGTATAAACCTATTGCACAAACCATAGTACGTAGCATTAATTCTTGTAACAAAAATCTTGAAATGAAGAATGGGAAAGCTGTTGAAAAACCTGAAGTATTGAGTAACAGAGTCTGTTTGCTAAATGAAGCCATGCGGCTCGCAAATGTCAATGAAGACAGTGATGTAACAAACGAAGCAGGAATAATTAAATCAAAAGAAAAAACTATTACGTCACGAAAATTACCATGTAACATTATGCCGCAAAAGACGGCAGAACTAAAAGAAAAGTTAGTCATGAGAAATAAAAGGGTATCTTGTAGTGAAAAAATGTCGTGCAATTCAAGTAAATCTTGCATAACGTTTGTACCAAGTACGAAAAAAATTATACCGCACTATCATTATCCCCCACCATTTCCAACATATAGTATTCCAACGTATAATTATAATAATTATTACCTGACCGCGGATCAAATGAAGTCGCAATATAATGTTACTAAGTACAAAGCTTCGCATTATGTCACCCAAAATGGAATGATAAATAAATATCCACAACATGAACTGACTAACATAGGACGTGGAGAGCCAAAGACCAGCGCGGATAGTAATATGTACGCTGGTGTTATGCCAACAATGCATAGAAACCCACTTTCAAACGACACTAATCGCATATATGACATCAGTAAACTACAAGATTTTGTTAATTACTCGAAAAATATTTATCCGTCTACCCATGCACTTCAATCATGGCCAACATACGATCGTACTATATTGGGATACCCAGCTGCGATTACAACAGAACATAATAATATAATAGCTGGAGCTAATTCCAGAGGCACTAATATCGGTAGAGATAATTATCGCATTCTCGCTCAACATTCCTACCCAGGGTACAGCACAACGCCCGCATCTAGCTCTGTTAGTTCTCATAATCAACACATTACACCTACTTGGACGAATACTAATGTGCAACCAAGTTCGTTTAATGCACAGAATAACCCTATGTTGACAAAACTATTAAATAAGCCAAGATTTACACAAGAAAGCAACCAGTATGCACCAAAGCAGCAGTTTGCTCACACAAGTAATTTTTCTACTGGAATCTGCCATACGAATTATATTCCACATAATTACATCAATAATGTATACGACAAACCAGTCAGTTTGTATTCCAGATACTCAACAGAATATCCAAGTCAACCACCATCTAATTTAAAGCGAAATATGAGCAATAGTCAAGTGGCTGACGCAAGAATGGAAGTCGATGTTACGAGTACTGTTACAATTAGAACTGTTGATAATGTCAATATAGGTAAAATACATAAAAAGTTCAAGGCGGGTAAAGTGGCAAATGTGAATCGTTTTATGAACCGATCATCAAGACCAACTGTCAGAGCGTTAAATAAATATCCAAATTCTCTGATTACCCCGCTGACAGCTGACGCTAAAAAGTACTTGAATCAGAGAGCAGACGAGAGCATTGACCTGACCCATGAGTCCCATGACAGCGTTTCAGAATTAGAAAAGTTGTTGACTGCCGGAAAATTGGGTAATATTAGAAAAGCTAAGCCTATAACAAACAAATATGGGATTAAATCAAAGGGCCATGCAGTTACAACATTATTACAACCTACAAAAGACGAATGGAAACAAAAAAATACGGCTTCTGAAAAGGCTGCGCCTGTACTAAAAGAGCATTTGTCAGCAACTTAACCAATACCGACGTTTGAAAAAAGCTTTGAAATGTTGTTATGGTTAGAACTTTAGAACTCCTTGAACATTATGAACAGTGGAAAATTATAAAGGTAGAAATGTACGTAAACTTATTAATGGATAGAAGAAAATGAGAAATAATAATTAGGATGTAAATGAAACACGAAATGAAGGAATACTTGGCAATAATTGTATATAAGTTATAACTACCAGTGTAAGAACTTTTCGATTTAATACGGGGCTATTGGAAAATTAAAAAGCTCAAACCTGTACAATTAGCGAAGAGAAGTATGCCGCTAATGAAGAGCGAAGTGAAAGTTATTGAAACTTACGTCATATACTAATCTAGTGGAAACACGATGGTCTTAAGTTGTATATATGTATAGACTTTCTTAACTAAGTCAAATAGTATTTCGTTTTTGCTTATGCCGGACCCCTAATTACACACTTAAAGTTGAGATCTTAGGATATATAATTTTGGGACATTTCGATGACTCTTGATCACTTTTAGCTAACGACTTAGATGGAAGTACTAATTATTTTCGCCTGGTCTTAAACTGACATTGGGTCTGGATTTTAATTAGTAATTATGAAATTTGGAAATTTTCATAAATTCAGTATACGCTCAACAGTTTGTATAAGTGTCAAATTCATGTTGTACTTTTGATATACCAATGGTACCTTTTCATTCATTGATACTTTTTCGATATTTAAATTTCGCAATCTTTTTTCTTCAAAGCAACAGTTACCACCGTTTTAAACGCTCTTAGTAGTTTTTTTTATTTTATGTAATAATGTTTTTCAGAAGATTTCTTTTCAGTTATGATACTTCATTATCATCGTAAGCCTATTGCGGCCCACAGCTGGACAAAGACCTTTTATTACTTTTCTTGTTCCGTCTGCCCCGTTGGTCGTGTGGCCCCGAGTTTGGATTTGCATGTGGTGTATGACAATGGGCTCACCATCTATTCCACGGTGAGACGTGACCTACACTCCTATGCCTGCCTCTTCGGAGATTATAGGCGTAATTTATGTAGCGAGCAACCGTTATTTTTTTCTGTGTGTGTACACATCTGGCGATATTGTGTAGGAGGCCTTATATTTTATCGCTACATAGTTTATCTTCTACGATTTAATGAGGATTTTTATACGAGTCCAAGCTTGGAGCTAATCGCGTCATGAGATATTCCAAGTTAATTTTTTTTTATATGTTTCAAAGATTGTACTTATATTTTGTATACTCCGCTACCATTTCTATTAATACAAGTGACCACTGCTTTTCCTTGCATGCAAATAGTCCAGTGAAATACTTGCAGTTTGGGGTTACGTCAAGATAGTTGGTACAACTATTTCGAATGGTCTTATTGTTGCGGGAGATTTGTGTCATACATTTGATTGTGTAACTGTTTTTAAATTTTTGCATCTTTTATATAAAATATTAGCATATTTGTTTATTTAGTGAACAATACAAGTGTAAGTTAACAAAGCCGCCTTGCTATGTTCACATAATAGCGAGGTGCTAATTGCAAAAGCATTCACTGGTGTTTAACGATGCCTAATTTGCGGGAGGTTAAACACACCCCTCGCAAGTGTCAACATTATTGCAATGTTGTAAAATGTGGATGTAATTTGGTGGTCTGAATGTGTGGTGGAAATAAATGTCATGGCGAAACAATGTTCATCATATCGGAGCTAATGTCATTTGATGATCATGATAACTGATCTCCAATTTGGTGCTAGTAGCAGTTTGTTTCAGTCATCATTGTTAGAGAAAAAGAAAGATTGTTTATATTTTCTCTACGCCAGTTCGCGGTCGGCTGTTTTAACGACCCCAGAACCAATATGAAGTGGAATCTATGTGAACAATTGGACATTGTGACATATGCTGATATGAATGCGTGGATTATTCCGCGACTCACTAACCACAATCCAACAATAATATACCAATGATAATTTATTTTGGAATGTACAAGTATTTAACAGGTGTTTTGTACCTTATAAGCTTGTAAGCTCATGTAGTATATATTTCATTCTATGTACAAAATTTTGACACACCCAGTGACCATACTTTGTCTGTCTCAGTCATTCATTGTAACAGATTTATATAAGGTTAGATTTTTTTGTATAAATTTAAGTATAAGTGCACTCCATGGCTGATACTTAAGAGACAGACTGAGTTGATTTCTTAGTCGATACCAAAACTAGATTTAAACATTTTTTTGTGAATTTAGGTTATGTTTGAATAAACAAAGCTTTCTTGATTTTTGTTTTATTATTGTCTTTATAACTTTCTTTAGATGCTCATGTACAATAATTTTATAAAACACTCGATAATTTTACACTGGCCCATTAGTTTGTTTTTTTTGTATGAAGTAAGCTGAACTGGTTAAAACTAGTTTTTCCATAGAACGGCGACTCAGTGAGGTCAACATTCTCATAGCTTAATATGAATTTAGTGCCATTAGATAAAATATTTTGGAATACCAATATTTTACGGAAAATTACTTAGAATGGTGATGAGCGAATAAGATGATTGTTCCCGTTCAATCTGCAATATGTGAACTAGTGAAAATTGCTATATATATCACCTCTAGTTTATTATGAGCAAGCAACTGCTGATAGTTTTATACCAAAACAGTTCAAAATAATTACAAGACTACTGTAAACTGTCTGAATACTTGTCGCTAAAAGCGTTTCGCTTTTTTCGAGTTCATCATCGGAATGTGTGAATAGGGATTCCTGAGGTAGAAGAAAGTTTACCTTAGAGCTCTTACCAAGAGTGAACCTCACAGTCAACCATAACTACTGTTTTTTACGGTTATCCGTACTGTTCGGTCATCTTCAGCCTATTACTAATTGGCGGCACTTTTAATATGACAGTTTATCTCAGTTGCCACTAGATGTCGTTTTGAGTTGGGGGATTCATCGGGTTATTCGATTATGCTTATCTGGCATTAGGGTAATATTTTTTGTTTTCCCTTGTCTAATGGTTTTTGTGCACATTATCTAGTCTATATTAGGCTAAGTTAAATGATTATTTTCACGAAAATCCATGGCCATACATTAGTGAAATGAAATATCACATAACTTAAGTAGGTATGAAATATTGGAAAATTTTTCAACGGCGATTTGTCTAAAGTCTTTAAAGTTCAGAAAGAAGTCGTCTTTATCATTGTAATATTTATTTTGGAAGGAGAAAAGCGAAATATATCACGGTCTGAAGTTGGAGCGGTTGCGGGTTAAGCAGTTTGAAAGAGCGTATTAATATTCGGATAGGAGGGTGCTACAAATGCTTCTTGTTACAGAGTGGGTGCTCAGTAGAGGTGATTTGTATTCTTTGAACAACATACTTTTTTATTAAAGAAATACCAAAAGAACGGCGAGAGCGATTTTATTTTATTTTCGTTAGAGGGATCAAGTTTTTGTTATTACGGGGTACGGGAGCTAAGCGGGGGACGGCAGTTAGGAGTGGCTCAGATTGAATCGTGTTAACTAACGCATTGCCCTGTGTCGTCCTTTTGTTTTGCGAACTTGGTAATACACGGCTGCGTGTGTAGAAATTAGTATCGTTGCGAGAATACCCAAAATAATGAAACGACAAAGCAGCAATAAACCCTATTTTTAGTGATTACTAACAAACTAAGCCGTAAAGTGGGTAGGTACAATGGTACCTACCTACCTACCTACCAAATGATACCTACCTACCTACCAAATGGTACCAATGGTACCTACCTATCTTATTATTATTAACAATGATTAATAATAGCAAAAAGTGATTTATAATGGCTAATAATGATTAGCAATAGCTAATGATGATTTATAGTTGCTAAAGATGATTAATATTTAACAAATAAGAAAGGTTTATTGTGTATTTGAAACTAAATGCACGTACAGAGCGCAAGAAGTCTTGATCCTGTGCGCGGCTGTGTTCTGAGAGTGCCTGCTTATCTCGACATGTCGCAACTTGTACTTAGATCAGATAAGTACCAATACGCTTCACTTATAATATACAAAGGCGAATGCTTAACTAAAATCGAATTTAATCTCACAGTATCCGCAACGAAGCTTTGCTTTGACTCATACAGTTGTATTCCGAGGGATTATTACAATGTTATATTGAGGAATTTTGACGTAAATTGTCATACAGATCAGTGAATCGAAAATGAATGGAGTAGTCTCTGCTGTAGATATATCTGTGTTCAAAGATAATGCTAATAGTTTTGTTGCTTCGCTCTTATGATTAATAATTAATATCATTGCATCTTACAATGTATGGCGATGAGATTAGCGACCCAATAGATAGAACTGGAGCTTTCATATAGATTGTTCTCAATTCGTTTCTCGGTAGTGAGAAAAAAGTTCATGATATATGTATAAAAAGGATGGCCTCGTTGCTAGTGTTGGTTGTAAGTGTGACAGCCGTTTGAGAGGTTCAAGATTCAAATTCCGGGTTGGGTACTATTAGATTTTCTAGTAGTGGCTCGGAGTCTGGAAAGATGCCCCGGGTATGACAATAGGCTTACCATCTATCCCATTTTGGGATGAAAACGTACCTGGTGAAATGTGGGAGTGTACTACGCTTCTCTGTCTCCCTCTTCATGGATTACAGGCGTGATATTACCTAGATTTTCTAGTAGTGGGCAAACGAGGTAGTTTATATTAAAGAAGTTCTCGAATATAAAACATTAAAGTAACCATAGTTAATTAGTAAGAAACGAGTCAAACTAATTAAATATTTTCAATTAAACAGTACGTTCATTTGATCGAGAGAAGATATATCCGTTTCATTCAATCCGAGACAAAATGAAACGGATAACTTTTAGTTGCGAGAAAGTTAATTAATGGATCTTTTAGCTGTGACACATAGATCGTATCGCACTTTAACAAATATTTGGTACAAATTATTAATTGCTTTTGACCATAATGTAACTGAGTACTGAGTTATTGGTAGAATTCTCACGCCTTACAGTATATTATGGCGAATTCTAACTAGGTATGCTGATTTCCTCATAATGTACTCCTTCACATTTCATTCATTCGTCTGTAATTCTTCAAAATTTCTAATGTACCTACCTCAGACATTCTTTTCCGGAAACTCCAGTTAAACTACAGCAACTACTCCAGTGAAAAAGATTTGTTAATGAAAAAAAATATTTAAGCATCGAAGTTCCAGAAACTTTAATTACTGGATTCCCCTCAGTCGGGTTACCGTAAGATCAACAACTCGAGAGAGAATCTTGATATTTGTTTTTTGCGCTTTTTGTCCTAGTTTGTATTGTAAGTTTACATTTTTCACAACTTTCTGCTGACGCTCTCGATTAAGGCGGCCTCGCTACGATTGGGTCATGGTTGAAATGTAAATTGTTTTTTAAATGGTTTTTTATTTCTGTGCATAAATGGAATAATAAATAAATAAAACAGTTTTTTTATTTCAAATCTACAGTCCTGGATTATCAAATAAGTAAAAAAAGTACAAATACGTATTGTAATAAACTTTGATAATAACTTCTACACTCGTCTGCCTACCTCTTCGGGGATAACAGGCGTGAATATACGTTTAATAAACTTCGATGAAATAAAGAACTCTTCAGCTCATAATATTCACATAAGATTTCATGAGTGGTCTGTGTTAAGTATGATAAATACAGATACCAAGACAAATACGCATAGATTCATTATTTATAATATGGTTTCAGGCGAATGTCTAATGTAGGGTAGAGGTTGATAAAATAATTTAAAAAATGCTCAGATTTAAAGTTCCTGTACCGTACGAATATTTACATATGTAGGTTTAAATTTCGACGGGAGCAAAATGTTATGACGTTTTTGCCCGCATACACGCACGCCCGCATTGCCCGCAACTTTAAATATTCACCGCATACAATTTGTATTCGTAATGGCAAATATATAATGTCAACAGTAAAATCATAACAAAAGATGTTTAAAATTTCATATTTACAATAAATACTGTCTACTAAAAGAAAAGAAACACATCAGATATAGAAATATTTAAAACTTCTCTCTTTGCCTACCCAATACAGATTGTGTCTTGATGATTTAATAATAACTGCCTATTAAGAAGTACCTAAGAATTAAGAGCTAAGCTTACGCCTATTAAGAATTAACAGCTAAGTACTTTTTGAACTGTTAAAATTTGAAGGTCTAATTATATAGTCGCACTAAATTTTAGTTCGAGCAATTACTTAACTACTTAGTTACTTAAAACTTGTTCAACTCTGAAAGCGTGTTCCGCTGAACATTAACTAAATCATATAATTGGCTCCAAACTCCTTTATAAACGTAGTTCCGAGAAAACTAACGTTTCAATTATAAAGTTGTCTTGTTAACTGGTAGGTACTTGTTTTCTGTGACTTTCGAAGTTTTCTTTGTAGGTCCGCTACGAAATGTGTTTAAGTTACATTACTTTTACAGGATACTCTTTCCAATACGGAATAGGTGGTGAGCCTATTGCCTTGCACCGGGTGCATTTATAGACTCCGAGCAACTGCTAAGAAATCTGAATTAGAAAAATCTGAGTGTCCGACCCGGGAATCGAACCCAGGCCCTCCCGATCGGCAGTCACCCTTGCGACCAACACGACCAACGAGGCAGATACGACCAATAAAAGACGAAAATGTATTAATTTTAAAAACTAGACTGAAAACATTACGCTATTACAGATTATATAAAAATAAGATGGTAGTGTGATGAACATACCAACGTATAATTTGTCTTAACGTTATAGACGAAATTTAAGCGAACAAGTTTTATTAATTCAGAATTAAATTATTAAGTTTAAAAAATAATTGCCGCATGCTAATGGCTTAATATGACCACAATTACGTAAATTTTAACAATTTGAAATTTGATTTTAGTTCATTAATTACATAGTTCTTTTTAAGTTCTATATTTTTTTCTTTTAAATAATTGTACGTTGGTATTTGGTACCAAACGGTCCATGGAAGGAGACAAGTTAAGTCAAAAATCTAGTTCTTTATAATATTGTATATTTGTAGGCATTTTTAAACGCCATGAAAAGATTGAAATTAAAAAAGACGCATCCTCAAAAATACTGGCTGAAATTAATTTGCAATTTTATTTACTATCTGGGATTTGGACAATGCTGGTACGAAAAGAGTCCGATCTCGAAATATAAAAAATTCTATAGAGTCTGGGCTTTCACGTCAAACACTTACATACTTATATTTTTGATCAACGAACTCTTAAGTTACTGTCGCGATGATTTGACCACGAAAGAAACGAAGGACTTGATGCAGTTGAGTTTCGCGCATCCGACTATATGCGCTAAGATCCTGGTGTTGTATTTACGAAAAGACCGCATCAGTGTAGTCTTGGAGAGACTGCTGGAGAAGAATAGAAATGTTATGCGGTCTTCGAAGCTGGATAAGCAGTCAGTGAAGATGGCGATGGGGTATTGTCTGGCCCTGGCCAGCGTGGTATACCTCACGTTGATAGCAACGACTGTGGATGCTGTCCTTACTTATTTTAAAGAAGGTATTTTTTAAACTTTACACCAGTAACTGTCAATATGTTTATTATCACAGAATTGCGATATACAATTTTTTTCAATCATACTTCATCAACCACACTGGACAGAGAGTATTTTCTCAGTACTAATAATTAGCCTGTTAGCCCAATGATCCTGACCGACGAGCGAGATAGCGGTTTCCATTTTCATCCAGACATAATTAGTATGTGATGAGCTCGAGAGTTTGGTCTGTTTGGATGTAAAGTATGTATATCTTGAGAAATCAATATTAAATAAGCATTATTATTGTTATGAGTACATAGCATTATTGCATATTTTTTAATCCGTTGGCTTTCAACTTGTTTTTTCTTTTCAGATGTACCAATTAAAATTGAAGTCACCTATTATCCCGAAAAACATAGCTCAGGTCTCTTTATCAACGTTTTGAGGTTCCTCATCGACTTTCATTGGTGGTACATTGTCAGTGTGATGATCCTGATCGACTGTCTCTCCATCTTCTCACTGACCTTCACCGCTTTCAAGTTCAGAAGAGTAAGACTGTACTTCGAGAGTTTAAGAGACAGGTTCTCGAAAAATCCCCAAAGAAAACTTAATGCGGCCGTTGAAAAGCAATTTTGTCAGGATTTTGTCTTTGGGATTATACTGCACGAGGACGCGTTGTGGTAAATATTTTTTCTTGCGTTATTACTCTGGTAATTCGTTGAGCAAAGTAATAGTTTTGTTGTTAGCCAGTTGTTAGTCAACTCGGTTGAATATGAGATACTTTTATAAATATATAAGCTCTGTCAATCATCTATTAGATCCTATTAAGATTATGAGTTTCTGGGACGGTCTTTCAAAGAGAGTTTTAAAATGGAGCTTCACTGGCTCTTTAACACTGTAAAATCTCTACCATATTAGTTCGCTATTATCATCAGCCTATAGCGGTATCTGACCTATTTGATCAGGATGGGTGGGTTTTGGTGCTCCAAGGCACTTGGGCTCATAAATATTATTTTCAGTATAATAGTGTTTGAACATTTACAGGTGCGCTAAAAACGTCCAGCATGCTCTTGGGGAACTCTACAGCATCCAGATCGTGGAGAGCATCGTCCTGCTAGTCATCTGTCTTATCAAACTGGTGATCAATGTTCTCAAACATTTAACTGTCTACTAACCTGACCAATTTCGGTAGTATTCGTTACTATCAATCCTATTTCTATAGGTCTCTTTGAGGTTGATTGGAGATGCTTCTGGAACAGTAGGTGCATGTATTGCTTGCTGAAAAAATAAAAACTATATTTACATCATTAAATATTAAGTTATAATGTTTCTTGTACGGCAACCTTCTCCCAAACATTTTAAAAAAGTGACACATTGTACCATTATCCACAATATTCCCAGGAAAATATGCATATAATGATGACGACGATCTTTTATTTACATACGTAGTGATCTTCCTTTTGCGTTTAATTTATTTTAGTGGTCCGTAGACGACTTGACGTTAATTGGTCATAAAATGACGATAGCAATAAGGATGCCGATTTTCAGACGATGGAACGCAAAATGATACGAGTGCTCGCAAACTTGGCGTTCATCTCGGGCATGGTGGTGGTGACGGGCGCGTATATGACGGACGCGGCTGAAATCACGCACGAGGTAACGCATGTGTCAAATGTGGAATGAGCTTCCTTCTAAGTTTTACCTGGAGCACTAAAACAGGAACTCTACAAGAAAGGCGCAAAAAGTAAACTCCTTTAATATCGGAAACGAATGGTCAATTCTTGGCTGCTATAGATTTTTGTATATGATGTCTTTCAACTCCTATCAAGTGGTCGATCTGCTTGTTTGACAGTGTTATCTTTGAGAATTGGTTTGGAAGACATCGGGCGTTTATGTCTTAATAACTTAAATTTGACTTACCGCTTTTACACCACTTCGTCTGTTGCTTTGAGGCTGTAGATGGTGGGAAACTTATTTTATTTACCTGCAAATGAGTAACAATCCTATAAGTTTTTGGATATTCCTTGGTATTAAAATGTTTCGTATCTCTGATTCCAGGCTTCGCTGATATCAACTGCTATATTCCATTGTGGCTGGGAGTTTGTGAGACTTCGAGCTGGTCTTCGTGCTCTAGTGGTTGTGGCTACCCAGCGGAGCCAAGTACCGGTATACATGACTGCGTTTGGAATCATCACATTATCTTACTCCAATTTTATCACAGTAAGTATTTTAAAATATCTGATGAGTGGTTTCTAGTCTATGGGAAACTTTGTCTGTGGATTTGAGATAACAATGTTTAGATTAAGACGAGAGTATGAAGCAGTTTCAATACAGATATGCTAATCCTAGCCTACGCCGCGCGTATTATTAGATGATTTTGTAACTGAACGCGATTGTATACATGTCAGAAAAATGTGTCCACGTAACACTCAGATACCGTTATATATCTAAGTCTTGTATAATCCGCATTAGTTTCCATTAATTACAAAAATCAATTATTGTTAAGCGACAAGCCACAATGGAATTGGATCTTATTAGATGCTTTTCTTAGTGACACGTCGTTTAAAATCAAGGCTTTCATTATATTTTCACAAAACAAAATAGTGGATTTACCTATCGTGACCAAATAGGTCAGATACTGGCTGATGGGTGAGTCAGAGGTTCCCGAAACCAGCGCGGAGACGCGGCAAGGCGCGGTTAGAGATAAGTCTGTAACGATAGAGATATTTAGCACCCGGTGCTTTATGCCTACCCCGTGAGGGGCCTGGCGTGAAGATATGTATGTATATAAAATTGCGGTTAAACAAAGACCCGATACTAATAAGTAATTAAGATACATTCGATATTTTCTTTTTCAGGTATTACGATCGTCATACTCATTTTTCGCCGTAATGATTTAAATTTTATGAAACAATTAATACACACATTTGGAGGCTAGTTTCTAATGTTTATTTAGTTCGCTCGTACTTACAACTTTATTATAGAGTTGTCACAATGAAGACCTTGAGTAAATAAACAAACATAATACATATAATATGTGATTTATTATTATTATTATCTAATGCGGTCAAGCACTGTCGGGTGGGAGAGTCGAAGTGTAAGGGTAGAGATATTTGGCACTCAGCGGACTCTGTCTATCCCACAAGAGATTTGGTGTGATGATTTAACTAAGATTGAATATTAACGGATTTCCGTGAGGTTGGGTTAGTTTCATATGAATAGATCTTTCTTCGTTCATTGTACATTGTATATACAATGGACAGTTATGGTCACTGTTATCTGCTCGTTTGCTAAGATTTTAACTCAAAAAAAATTTGACGCCACGCGTGTAATCCCCGAAGAGGGAGGCAGCGGAGTGAGTACACTCCCACGTTTCACGAGTTACGTTAAATAAAGAAAATAATTTAAAATGAAACGCAGATCGGAGTTCTTATTTAAAATGTAAATAAGTAAATTCTTTATTTAAAGTGTGTCTGAATGGTGTGTTTAGGTAACCACTTTAAACTTTCCAGACGGGTGTGTGGTTAGTGAAGTACCTACTACATACGCGTATTGGATGATTCACCTGGATAGTAACATCACGCCTGTTATCCCCGAAGAGGTAGGCAGAGTAGTGTAGAACACTCCCACAATTCACCAGTTACGTTT
>DWTO01000841.1:0-18647 GCA_018244755.1 Jemadia pseudognetus | reverse complement strand
GATCACTTTAGGGGGAAAAATTATCCATTCTGGACTGTTTATGGTTTTAATCTAGAAAGTACATATTTTTCTTTAACTTGACTCTTTTCATTGACTGTTAGGCGGTACGAAGTTCGCCGGGTCAGCTAGTACGGAATATATGCCATACAAGGATTTTTTTGGTATCAAAAATTTGCCTTGGAACAAACAACAAGATCGCGATTAAAAATTGGGATCCTCATACAGTACCGGAAAAGAAAAACCAATTTTGAAGTGAAACTTCCTTATCCACGTATGAAAGAAATGTAAAAGAAAAAGTCACGATTAACGGTTATGCGTCATGTTTTTTATTTAGCAACATATTTCATCACTTATGGCGCCACTTTCTACGTTCCATTTTTACTTTATTATTGCGTTGGCATGTGTCGATATAATTCTCGTCTTATTAAGCTAACGTATGAGCAGCGTAGGCCTCTCCGCCTTAACGCTCTGTCCTCGGCTTGCCGCCTTTCACAGATCATCATCCCACCTGGTTGGAGGGCGTCCTACACTAAGTTTGCCGAGCAGAATACAATTTGTTAGTATGCTGAAGCCCAAAATATGTATATAAAAAATAAAATTATTCAATTTCCTCTAAAATCACTCTTGGAACGTAATATATTAGGCCGATTGTATACGGTGCCGAATAAAAGGAAATGACTACTGTAGGCGATTTTCGTAAGTTTGATCATGTTGGCTACACAATGTAAACATACTCGTAAAAAAATATATTTCTCCGGGCTTTTTTATTGCAGAACTATCTACAATAACACAAGTTTATTTTGTTATACATCTTAACTACACATTTCTTCCCATTCAGATTCTGTATGTCACATCTCCATATCCAGTAATTGCCACCCCAATCAATACAAATGAAATTATCTAAATCCATACAAATAATATAATGAAACTGTGACCGATCGGTGTCTGTTCATAGAACATATTTTCCAAAAACTACTATTAGAGATCTTCATTAATACAAAAAGGACCCAAAACGACGATTATTACAAATTTTGTCTGTTTGTCCGTGTGTTTGTGCACGCAAATCTCAGTAACGGTTTTGCCAATATGGCTCGATTTACACTGATTTATTGTGGTAAGTTACACTTAACATTTAGTGTTTCCTATATAAGAAGATATTACAATTTGAAGAATATCGTCAAACTTTTATTGGAGTATAAGTACTGATCAGTTGATTAGGCTGAAACTATAGTTATAGTCCGTAAAACTATGACGATTCAAAGTTTCTGTAAACATGGAGTTCAAAATGGATTGTATCGGAGATATACATATTTCTAATGTTAGTTGAGTTCATCTAAGGCCGAGCAGATGCAATAGAGTATAATTTAGGCTGGATAGTGATCGATAAAGCGTGGAAAGGCCTATGTGAAGATAATCCCGAGAACCCCCAAAACCGACAACGCTAACTACAGCTGGTTAGAAATAAAGTGCATCATAATGCTTCTACTGATCTGTACCATGTTTTCGTAAAATATATATCTTTCAAACTATTATGCCGCCTATCGTGTACGTTTACTTTGTGTTGTATTGTACGAGTGTTTAAATGGTAATATACATTTTAATTGTCATTTGCAGTTTCGATACTTGCCTGGATAATTGTGCCCTTCGCGTTGAATGTAATTTTCTTCGGAACGTTGGAAAATCTCAGCTCGAATTGTGTCTGGCATGTAGAATGTTGGTGCAAGACCTAAGACCAGAAAAGATAGAATTTAATACATTCCTTCCAAATGTTGGAAGCGTGTATTTTAAAGACCGCCAATCATTAACTGTATTAAGAATAATTTTGCTTACCCGCTTGAGCATATTTATAGCCTTTCATTAAAAAGTTTTATGCATATAGTAAATTCGCTAAACAAAGTAACGCATCGCACTAACATGTGAGGTGAAGTTAGAAGCGGCTCCCGCTCAGTAACACAGCCCACTGTACTAAGGCAGTAGATATTAAGTACATGATGGTAAGTAAAAATGATATAAATGAAAACATAGCACATAAATCAGATACCAATAACATAGAAAAGTAAAACAGATTCGCAGGGTGTGAAAAATTAGCAGCTACTGACCATTAGCGAGTCATGAGAAGCGTTGTATCGCCTCATCAATTCATAATTCAATGTTTCAGCAGTTGAGCGCCAGGTCATTTTATCGCTACATTACGTATATATTTTTATCCAAACGATAAATGCTACAATTTTCAATTGATTGCTCCAAAATGTAACGACAATGAATTGCCTCCAAAATCATCTCAAGAAAAATTTTGTACGATTTTTCACTGGTGTGATTCATTTCATTGGTCTAATTAACTTATATCGACTGTTGCAAATGATTTTCCCTCATCAATAGCAATGTCAAAATCTTTCGTTGGTTGATTCGTAGTGGTTTTCTAATGCTCAACATTCAAGAGGCCGCCGGGTGCCAGTTTTCATGACATATACGCGGTTTTCCTTTAAGTGGCTTTAATTATTGCAAAGTGTTTCCCTCGAGACAGCGGTAGCGAAGTTTTAATAGGATTACATTCTAGGAAATTTGTTCACAGCAATGCACTCCCTTACGCCGTTAATTAATATAGCATTTTAGCAGCTAAATGACCATGCCACAATCTAGCACAACGTGTACTCCGACCAAATACAAGGTACTGAAATGGTTTCTTTTACATGTCCTTTGCATATTAAAATCGCATTAATTCGCTACATATTATACAAGCTCCGTTCACATATTGTTTCCTCTTTGATAATACAGTCACTGAAAGAGGGCTCCTATATAATAAATTTTAAACGATAAATTAAATTCGATTTCGGAGGTAGACGTCAATATCCATTTGTAAATAATTAGTTTACAAATACTCAATAAAGATACGGTCATATTTTCATCTATCATTTTAAGTTTATAGACATTTTAATCTTATACCTAGTTTACTGAATAAAAACTAAGTTTCTTTCTACTGTCTAAGGACAGTGTATGACATTTATATTCACAAAATGTGAACATAAGCAAGAAACAATAAAAAACAGCATTTACCTATGACGTGCGCGAGTTCGATACATTATCATGACCCCTGGCACAGCGATATATGTATGTATTCGTGATAGCATTAGCATAGGATACCGTGGGTTAGTAAAAGTAACAAGTTATGAGGATGGCTCTTATTTATTAGTCAGCTTCGGACACTCGCGAAGGAGCTCGTGTGTCGACAACTGACTGATATGATATATGTATTACCAGTCATGAAACATTTGTATACATGAACAAACGCAAAGCTGAATATTAAACATTTCAAATTAATTAAAGATTAACAGGTTGTAAGGTGGCAAAAATGAGCGTAGATAACAAAGTTAAAAATTCTTCCAAGTTTCCCTCTTCGCTTCGAATACAGTATATCTTGTAACATTTGGATGCTCAAGTCAGATTAAATATTCAGACAATTTTTCACACCGAACTCTTACGGGGATGTTTTCTTACGACCTTTAATAATATATTACGTTGTTCATCAGCATTAATGTTGTAGGTTGGGTGGATGAATTATTTATTTTACACGAATATAGGTACGCACAATAAAGAACTACGTACGTTAAATTAATTTTGAAATGGTAATAACTCTTTTGGTAAATATACAGACAAAAAATATTGAAATTGAAATAAATCATCGTGCATCAGTATGAATGTTTTCAAGGGATAATATTTTGCTATCAAATAATGAATCAATTATCAACATCAGCCTATTCCCGCTCACTGCTGGACATATGTCTCTCCAATAGCACGCCGCTTAGCTCGATCTTCAGCTTCTCGCATTGAAACAATATCAATATGTTATTTTCAAGGTTCGCACGCAGCTTTATATTGTTGTAGCTAGTCATAAAGTCTTTTTCACCCACCTGACTTTGATGGACCCGCGCCAATAAGGGCCGGGGGGGCCGAGTACATGTGCGGTGCGTAAGGGTTGGGAGGCGCCGGACAAGGCGGCACGCCAGCGCCGAGGCATTGGTCTGGCCCAACTACAAACAATATTATTGCATTGTGCATGTGTGCACCACTTGTTCTCGTTGCCGTTGTCAACAATAGCATGCGCTTGTGCAACTAATACTTTGTGTGTCAAACAAGAAAAGCATAAATAAAATTTACATGCCCATATTATAGATGTAATTATTTAGCCGAAAATTAAAATTATAATAAATAAATTGAATAATGTTACCAAAGTTCTCCCAAATATTTCATAATTATAATATTGAAAAAACATTACATTATACCATTTTTTTTCAGTAGGATTATTTACATACTGTGAAACATTGAAAACGTAACATCACGCCTGTAATCCCCGTTGAGGTAGGCAGAGGAATATAGAACACTCCCACGTTTCACAAGTTACGTTTACGTACCAGGCACATTATCCAGACTGCGAGCCACTACTAGAAAATCAAAATTAGAAAAATTCTATAGTGCCCGACCCACGATTTGAACCCAGGGCCTCCCCACGGCAGTCGCACTTGCAACCAACACGACCAACGAGGCAGTCAAACATTGAAATATCTTTATAATGTCAACATTTTAACATAAATCAGATAGCGAAATAAAATATGTATGTATATAGATACTTATTTTAAGATAATTACTGACGTTATGTCGTATTGTTAAGAAAATGTTGAGTCTCTAGACACAGCCAATGAAACAATCGTGGAAAAGCGAAAGCGAAATAAATGATTTATGCATACCTACTATGAAAAGCTAGATATATTTGACTAAACGTTAATTTACCTACACCCTATAGCGTGTATCGACCATCACAACGAAACAAACTTTACTTAACATAGCATTACACAATATTATAAAGATATATACTCATACCAATAGAAGCAGAAGTATTTAGCCCTCCGGTGGTAGTGAGGTTGTCAGAATTTGTCGAGTAAAAATATGTGGTGCCACCAACATTCTCCTGTCAAAGAATATCACTATATAGTGTGTTGAAAGACTACGGTTACCTTAATGGGGACATAAGTATATTTGTATACTTTAATACGTGATAAACAGCCACGAGATTGCCTCTAACAATTGTGGACAATACGCTAACATCTTGACCCAATCGCAACGAGAACCCCTTTAAAAAAAAATTACACTTCCATTTTCTCAATATATCAAATGTTTAATTTGGTTTCCATAAGTCAGTAGTACCTTCAAACTTTACGTGGTCGGCCTGGTGCTAGAGTATGAAATCTATTTAGTTTATATTCTTTATCAATTACTAAATGTCCGTATCATACTCGCAAATCACCCTTACGAATTTCCACATGTGTAATGAACATCATTCGACTCGATCGAACGGACAGACGTTATCAGCACGGCTTATCGACGCAAACAAGCTAAAGTACAACAACATCGTAAAATATGTTTTCCCAACGGAAACTGACAAAGTTGCGAAAGGTTACCTTTCTTATTCATGGACGGTACACATATATCTCATTCGTCTGTTAGCAGCTACGAGTACTTGGATGGCGCTCAATACAAAGGGTTTCCAGGTTGGTCGTCTAATGGATGTGAATTTATAAATCGAAAGTCGAAATTAGTGTGGCTTTGCCCTTTGATTTGTGGGCCAAAGCCGCACTAATTTCGAATCCTCGCCTCAGGTCGCAATTCGTCGGCTGTCTGACCGTAATGTCCCATTGATATTCTTGAACCATTTCCCTTTCAATTGCACATTAAAATATTCACATTTTCTCTTTGCTATTCTATTATCTATGTATTATATCTATTTGCTATTATATTACATCTATTCCACTATCCACCCATATTATTACATTAGTCGGATTTCATCACTCGATCATAATCTTATTTAATTAGGTATGGAAATAGATCTTTCTAGGCCGGATGGTATATGAAAATCGATATCAGAGATTCTGTCTGCACTTTTGTGTATCAAATAATTTTGTGATAAAACAAATTTACCGATATCGGGGTATCGATGTCAACAATACATTTTGAATTTAAAAAAAATTGTTAATATCTATACACTCGGATACTTGAAACATACTCTATAAATTAAGATTTAAAACTTAAATTAAGATTGAACTCAAACATTAGTTTCAAAATGGTGTTGTTTCGAAACAGGTATAACTTACGGAAAATAGGAAAGTATATTCCGTATAAGTTTAATTTTTATGCTCAGTGACAAACTTATTTTATCATAAATGGTACTGCTGATCATTATGCTCAACCACTATACGAAATTACAAACGCAGATAAACCACGATCGGTAGTATATCGTAGACCTAGACCACGTAATGTAATTGCAACAGTCGCATTTCACACAATACATGTGAGAGATATAAGAGGTTTTCGTATGCATACAAAATGTTGCTCAATTTTTTTTAAATTATATCATAGCCATTAGCACCAAAATAGGAACTCCCACCAATTGTAATAATCCGGTATAGAAACAAAAAACGGACATATCATATATTATAGCAATCTTATGACAAAAAACTAAGTTGGTTGTGTCGGTCTCCTACAAGAACAGACGATCAAAAAATTGTTTATGTCCTAAGGAATGTAACTTAAAGGCTAACTATTATAAAACGATGTTCTCAACAGAAAAACGAACAATGCCCCAAATCTTTCAATTTGTTTAGTTGGTAACAAATTTTCAGGGTATAAAATTACTACTTTTTTAAACTGTACATTATTTTACAAATTAAGTCGAATCATAGCAATGAAAGAATTCCATAAAATCTGTCCTAAAATGATCTCACCTGAGTATTTAAGCTACACTCATGGAATATTCACTATAGAACAAGATTTATCAATTTTGTCGTAATGAGACTTTAGAAACGGTTCAGAGATAATCCAAAATGTTTCATGAATTGTTTCCGTAATTGCTTCTAATAAATAATTCTGTGTTAAAATAGGCACAAATCAATAGTACAAAATTGCATTTTGACTTGAACACTCGCAGTCGTTGTTACCGATGAATATTATATATTATATTGACCTAGCCCGTAGACAAGTATTCATATCGCTATGAATCGATCGAGCTAATGGCAGTACATACAAGATACGCTAATCGCGTTTCTGTAATATTGGAAATGTCAATATCAAT
The DNA here is from genome assembly GCA_018244755.1 of Jemadia pseudognetus. Classification (NCBI taxonomy): domain Eukaryota; kingdom Metazoa; phylum Arthropoda; class Insecta; order Lepidoptera; family Hesperiidae; genus Jemadia; species Jemadia pseudognetus. The sequence continues at coordinate 11,527 of DWTO01000841.1, read as the reverse complement.
TTTGTTGGGTTTTATTATTTCTGAAACATAAATCTAATGATTTTTTGTCTACAACAACGATAAACCAACACTCTCCTAAGGTACGCGTGGCAGCAGTGAAGAATTTAGTTCGAATATTGTGCTCGTCTTAAACTGTTAATGCTCCGCTTCCTTTTATCAATACACCGAACAATATTGTCGCATCCTGTTTAGATGCACTGCACACATAAGAATTCGTTGAAGTAAATTATTGTACACGGTCAAGCTTTATCTCCCTTGTGTATACTAGTATGCAAAATGTAAATGTTCGGATATGCTGTCGACGGTGATAAGAATTTAGGACTGCTGCTTAATAGGTTTATAACTTTTGCAGTTTAACGCAAAGGTGTTGGCGACTTTTTGTATAAAGGTTGTTTTTTTATTCCTAAATAATATAACCAGTTCCAAACGTATACTGATACATACATATCTTCTTACCAGGCCCCTTGCGGGGTAGGCAGAGAGCACAGAGTATACTGTTATAAGAGGTACATATTAAAATCAATCTTGAAACCATTGACAAAATAATATTAAATACCCCCATTAAAAAAAAATGATTTGACAAAATGCTTACATAAAAATGACAATAATGGAAGGTGGAATCACTATAATTCATGTCACTATAATTTCAAAACAGTTTTAAATTACATTGTATTATAATAAATAGAAAACAAACTTGCAAAGTCACTGTCTGAAAATTGGAATTGACAGCTTGCACAAAAAAATGTTCATCTTAGATGAGATTTAAACTAAAAATTGAAAATTAAAAAAATATTTTTGAACTAATCAGTAGATTTTAAAACTTTATGGTTTGTTAAGTAGTGTTACATTTTTGGAGCTGTGCACACATAGGTTCAAAAGATTCTGGTTAGATTTTATACTATTAAACACCCACTATAATACATAATACTTTGCATTTAGAACATTTCATCTCGTATATGTGTGAACACATAGTTGATGGGTTGGTATAGATTATGTCTACGAGGGTGCGTTTTTAAGTCCGCGGAATGGCGGGGTTGGAGGGGGGATAGCGGGCTCGTTAAGGGCGGTACGTGTTAAGTGACTCATAAATAGTATAAATATAACGTTTTATCACAATTGCATAATTAGTTTTAAAACTATCGACAATGAAACAACTCAATCCGGAAGAAAATTTGAAGTATGGAGAAAATCGAGTTGAGTTGACCGTTCCCGTGCATTTTTGGACCTCTGTGGAGAAGACAAGGATATTGTAGTGAATCGAATTGTTACTGGAGATGAAACTTGGGTTCACCATTATGAACCTGAGTCTAAACAAGACTCCATGCAGTGGCATAAAAAGGGTACAGCACCTCCTAAAAAGTTTAAGGTGTCACAATCGGTCGGAAAACTCATGGCGAGTCTTTTGGGATTCAGAAGGAACTTTGTTCATATATTATAACGATAAAGGTGTCTCTATAACCGGAGAATATTACGCAACAATCCTGGAGCGGTTAAAAGAAGCCATCAAAGAAAAAAGACGAGGAAAATTAACCAGAGGTGTCCTACTGTTGCACGACAATGCGCCCGTACACGAGAGCCGTATTGCACTGGCTGCCCTGCATAAGGTGGGCTTTGGTATTTTTAACCGACTTCAAAAAGGAGGAGGTATTCAATTCGTCTGTATGTTTTTTTAAGTTAAGCTCTCTGCTTTATAAGGCGACGCGCTCACGGAAGGGCACACTTCGTCAACACCTCTAAATGCTGATAGTGATCACGACTGACTTATTAGTTTATTGTTTACTTTTGTTTTATGTTGAATTATTAGTTTATGTTTGGTTTTATTTTATTGTTATTAATAGTAGGCAAGTCCCGTAATGTCGAAAGAGCAGTCGAGGAATAACGCCGATGCCCAAGATTGGCGTCCTCCTTCGCCAATATTCCAGCACACGCCCCTTCCATCCGAAATATAATCATGTTTGTTAAAAAACTGACCAATGTTGTTTGTTAACTGTTTATTTAAGATGAAGAATACTATAGGACTGCATTGAAAAATAAGAATAATGAAATTTATTTCATGACCAATTTTATTATGCGGAAATCAATAAATCTTTCAAGATCTTTAAAAGCTTCTTTGTTTCATTGTGTTACCAAAATACCTGCTAATATTAGAAATAAAATTACAAAGTAACGCTTTTATTATTTATCTTCTGTCTGTTACGATATTGAGATAAAATTGTAAGCGTTTGAAGGGGACATATACTCATATCGATATACTCTTGAACATCTCTATTTGTTGTAGGTATTTATATTTCGTTTTACTGTGCTTAGCGCTGAGGGCACGACAACTGATATTAAGTAAGTAAGAAAACATAGTAGAACACACGGGAAGTACATACATCGTAGAGGAGCTCCCCAAATAAAGAAAAGCGCGCTACACAGCGATCATCTCGAGATAACAATTCATAGAAGAATTTAATTTTGTTACTTCACATTGCATTATATATTTTTTGATCAAGATAAGTGAGTCTTGGCCTCCCTCGGCACCTACGTTCATTAACATTCGCGTTGTATATCTGCTTCGTCATTCTTTCATCATCCAATCTCTCAACGTGTCCGAACCAACGGAGCATGCCCTTTCTCATTTATACACCAATTCCCTCTTTCATACCAAGCATCATCCTTACGTCAAAGCCTCCAAAACCGGCGCGCATGTATGAAGAGAATAATGAATGTGGAGGAGGCGCGGCAGGTACGTAAGGATAGAGCTGTTTGGCACTCGGTGCTCTCTGCCTACCCCGCAAGGGACCTGGCGTGAGAATATGTATGTATGTAAATTCTATAAAAAATCCGAAAATGTTTATTGTTTGCTTAAAGAAATTGACATACATCAAAACAAGAACGCGTCTTTGAATATTTGTTAATGTAGCTGGTAAATAGCGACTTCATTCTTAATCTTCGCTCACTTTTACTAGACACATATAATAAAACGAGTTCATATCCAAGACACATGTTCAGCTATTGTACGATACCTAAAAAAAATATTATTATATCGTCCCGTTACGTGTTTCTTCATAGACTAGACAGACAGCACCGCGCGCTTAAAACGCCGTTCTTACAAACCTGACGCGCTTCTGCCAATAATGACATTTATATGTCCAAATACTAGTAAACAATTTTTAGCTAGCAAATAGACTAGGTTATCAAAAGCTCCTATTGTATACCATTATAATTCGTAAAGTAGGATCATTATTTGTTTTATGGTACTTGCCAGGGCAGTATAATTGTTCATTCGATGAAGCCCTAGAGAGAAAAATCTAGAACAGCTCACCAAAATATGTATTTGTAATCAAGAGTGCCTTAATCCTGCAAATAAGCAGTAGGAAACCAGGTTACCTTTGAGTAGAGGTTTATACGCTATCTAGGTTAAGACCGGGATTAGCCGTGTTCGGCTGTTATCCGCACCATAAACATGTTTATGGTGCGGAGTCTATTATTTATTTATGGGACCACTACATTATTACCACTTGAGTCAGCGAATGTTTCCTATACCTTATTATTGTATCTTCGCGCCAGGTGCCTTGCGGGGTAAGCAGCGAGGACCGATTGCCAAGTATCTATGCCGAGACACCCAAAGTATGTATTTCTTCATTATAATTTGTTAATTAATGTTTAAAATATACACCTCATAAAATACGCGTATGGGATCTAAACACAAAAACACCAAGTGTATCAAACACAAAACGATCTTAATATGAATGATAATAAAATACTTTTGTGTCAATATAGGTAATAATATCTAGGAATGAAGTGGCTGGAATTAAAAATTAATTTTACCCAAAGATAATTTTTCCAATCAATTGAGATCCAACGTCCCTGTTTGTCAAAAGTCCAATTACATATATATATATATATATATATATATATATATATATATATAAACTAAGAACTTATATAAAATAAAGAACTAAAGTTACATTTGCTCCCCTCTAGTTCATAAACTTTGACCGTTCGCGGCTTTTCGTTCACTAATATAAAGAGCTTTTAACGGAAGCACCTGAAACAGAAACTGTGGATACACAGAGTGTGAGAGCTGGAGAACTTCGGGAAACGTGTATAATTACACACCAGTACTATTCAATTATTTAATACTGTTCAATCACGTAATAACCCGCATGCCAATATGGACGTTATGGGTAAGATCCCGTATGAGAAGGCTGAGACAAGTTGACGGTGAACATGACGGTGAATAGAAAATTGTAATTTTAATACTTTTAAATCATAACCAGGGCTATATTATCTGTATTATTACTCTTACATACATCTATAATTCAATTCTATTGGAGAATAAAACTAGTCCCATTTCTAGTCGAGAAAAAACTCAACACAAACGTTACACGTAAGTTATCGAAAATTCTAGAAACACGTTCACAAATGTAACAATGGTGTACACAGTAGTTTTTTCAGTACGCAAAAGTTATTGGCACTTAAACATAGTGAACGTAACACGACCACAACAAATGACATACTAGTGTCGACAAACGATGTAATATGAACGACAAACACAAATGATTATTCAACAATATCCTTTTAGGTCGATCAGTGACTGGAAGGGCGTAATGATAACATAACAAATATAACATCACGCTTGTATTTCTCCGAATAGGTAAACAGAGGGGCGATGTATTGATACAAATATTGATAAATAAGATAAAGATGTATTTTCTACTACTGAATTTTATTTTTCAACCTTTAAAATAGACCAGTAGGTAAGTACCTACTGGTCTATTTTAAAGGTTCAAAAACCAAGTGGTTACCATGGCAAACTATGGCCTTCACCCTTCTCACTCTGAGAGAAAACCGTGTCCAACAGCGGGACGACGAAAATGTTGATGACAATGATGACGAATACTCCTTCCACCAACACATTCATTCTGGAACATCGTATTTCTAGTTTCGATATTGAAATAGAAATAAATAGCCGAAGAGAAAAAAAATCTCATTAAGGAATTCATATTTGCGGACATACTTTTCGAGGTACTCAAGTTGACCTATTTCTCCTTAATACTGCTAGAAAACTGATACACTAGCATTTTACAGCTTCGTATTGGTAATAATGACCAATTATTCGTAACTCACTGTTATGGTCACGTCATCATTATGATGTGTACATTCAATTACATCATAGTGTATATATACACGAGTACATCCATTGTAATGTATTTTAAGGCTCCTCCTTTATTTCAACCCAATCAACCTGTTAAAGACAATAAAAATATTCACAAGCATCGAATCGTGCGGTATCGTGCGAGCTCGTTACAAAATATCGAAACTGTCGCTACATCCAGAACCAAATGCCATTCAGATTGATGACCTAGAAAAGTCGAATCTTAATCCCTGATACGAGGGTTTCATAAATATTCAGTGTCGTTATTTCACCTCCGGTGATGTCGATCCTGTGAAGAGAAGGCCGAAGCCCGTGTTTATGTTTACAGGGGGTGGGGCAGGCCCAGCTGATCCCCCCCCCGCGCGCGCCCCGCGCCCCCGCCCGCTCGCCTCCGCCGACTGCGGAAAATCGATACGGGTACAAGCGCCGCAGAGCCGTGCAGATGCCAGACGAACGACGCGTCTTTGAGACTTTCTCTTTATCACCCATTTACCTATACCAACTAATCCCTTCCGCTCCATTACAATAATACCCCCAAAATGTAACACTTCCAACAAATTTGCTCGGCTTTGGGAGCCTTATTTAAGCCGTGCCCTCCTTTCTTTACAGAAACATCTCCAGCGCTAACGTTCGCTCGAAACGATATCGAGAGCAATTACATTTTTGTAACACACAGCTAAACTTTATTTTCATTTGGATGAAAAGATTTGTGTGAGATTAAAAACAAAATGCCGTCGACTCACGGGCTCAACGCAGCGCACATTTCTTTCGTCACATACTCGTACAATTGTGATTTGTAAAATTCCACCAATTACGCATACACATGAGCAAAATGACTGACATTAAATCAATTAGAAAGGGTATAATTATATGAAGAGTTCTCCGTAATACGTTTTATGAAATAATGGCGTGTTGTGAGGAGTTTCGGTGAGAATTGGGTTAACCGAATTTAATAATTTCGATGTCTTTTAGCGTCGAATCACTCAGGCTTATCTCCACCCCAGCGGAAACGTAATGATAAAAATTATAACGTTAACTGAAAAGATCATTTTACGGAATTTGCCACTTTTCGATTATACTGTTATTAAACTAAGTAAACATAACAAATATTCGTAACGTCTTCTTAAATTGACGCATAATTAATTTCCTATTTGTTTTTTATTTAAATTAAATAATAATTATGATGATTATAATTTATTTTGGAAAAGTGCATCCAGGATTTTTTTTTATATATCTGTACAGATAAATAAAATTAGAGGTGTATTATATAAGTGTATAATAAAAAAAACATCAAAATAACCGCTTTTTACTAAATGCATATCGATATACACACGTTACATGCACCAAAATAATATTTTTTACAATTTTTGTCTGTCTATCTGTCTGTTTATTCTGGCCATTTTCTGGAACGGCTGCAACGATTTTAGCGCGACTTTCACTGGCAGATAGCTAATGTAATAAGGAGTAACTAAAGTTATTTAGATTTTAGAATGTTAGAATATTTGAATTTCACGCGGACGAAGTTGCGGGCACAGCTCGTATAAATAATATTTTCATTCCACAGGCTTGAGTAAGTGTTTTTCGACATTAACATTGTTGAGAAAGCTACAAAATATAACTTAAAAACAAAAGTACGAGTACCAGATAATATATTCGTATTTCATTAATTTCTGTTATCAACAAACGGCGGAATCAATACCAAATGACATTTTCTACCAGTTAAGCAGTTATGGGATTGGCAAGTCTTCAATTGGCAGCATTTGACAAAATACGTGTAGATTTCTCGTCATCCATACCGCAGTCCTTAAAAACCATAGTTTCAACCAGCGCGTCTTACCTGTCATACATACGGAGCTGAAACGTGGACCCTCCCAGTGCGCTTAGTCCACCTGTTAAAGGTTACTCAGCGAGATAGGGAGCGACCTAGGCTCGGAGTCTCTCTGAGGATAGGATCAGAAATGATACTATCCGACAGAGAACCGGAGTCATTGACATAGCTCAAAGGATTAGCTCGCTGAAGTGGGAATAGGCTGGGCATGTTTGCCGGAGAACAGGTAACCGGTGAAGTAGGAGTGTTCTGGAGTGGAGACCGCGGCGAGGCAAACGTAGTGTAGTTCTTGTCTGTATCATAGACTCATCTAGGAATTAGTTGTATTACTTATAATGTGATCATTAGGTTCTTATCATACGACATCGAATCATTGTCGTTTAAGTGCTTTACTATTAAGCTCACTGATTAGCAACACTGTGTTAATATTAAATTGAGCTAATTATCACATAAACCCAACGTCACCTTTATGTGCATTGAATTATCTACAATGTGTATCAAAGTGTATATTAATAATTCCATTATTATTACACAATAGTAACGTAATAATCAGTTTTATTATTACAATGATGACATCGTTATAAAGGACGTTTGATAAAATTAGTTCCGTTTGTTATAATTACATAAGATTCATTAAATCTCTTCGGAGAAAATTAGATTAGTAATTCTTACTTTACCAACGTTACAGCACAACTATTGCCTCGCAAAATTTCCTTATACACTGAGTAAAATCTATTCCTAGTAGCGAGACGTAGAGAATTTGCGATCAAATCAAAATAAGCAAAGAGTATTACGTGTAATGTGGTCAATGACACGCCGCAAGGGAGACGCCGCGCCGGCACAGCGTCATGTCCCCCGATTGCGCGAGCTCGGTGCAACGCTCTTGACGTAACACACCCAATGTCACAACAACGTCACAACGCGTTGTTACATCTCGCTTGTACACTACCCATTGGTATCTTTATCTTTTTAAGCAATATTTTATTGTTATGAAGATTTTTATCTGCAATATTACTTGTTTTATATTTTGTTATTGTTATATTGTAATGTCGAGTCCTTCATGGAGAACCGAGCGCCAAATATCTCTTCCCAAATTTTATATGGAATAAATACGTGTTGTTCATCAAACCTTGACTTTCACTTCTTGTATATGTCGCGTCGTTCATCTTCACCAATAAAATAATATAATCAATATAGGTCAAACACACAATCGAATCGCAATAGTTTTATGTTGAAAATATTTGATTTAAAGATAAAATATTTAACTTGATTTATTTCTGATTTTCAATACCAACTCATTCGGTGCGATAAAAAAACTGCATTGTATGATATACGTAGCGAGTTACCGGTACGTTGGAAGTGCAGAGCCGTAAACTCGAGATTACGTCTGATATAAATCTTTCGAGTGGGGATGAATTCCCCGGACTACGAAATGATACATAAAATATTCATCACACTCAGAAATTCAGGCATCTGTTTTTCATTCTACATATTTAGGTGTTTGCTGGGGGCCCTATTTCTTCGTTTCAGATCTAAAAATGCTTTTAAAACATAAATAACAATGTCTAAATCAGTACGTGTTATTTCATTACGGTAGTAGTTTCCGAAAGAAAGCATGTGTACGTAAGTGAAGCATGGAGAACTGCTACAATAGAAATATTTAGCACTTGGTGTTCTCTGCCCTCCCCCGTTAAGAACTCGGCGTGGTGGCATAGCAATAAAATAATAAAAGTAAAATACATTCAAAATGTTTGAATCTACAAGTCAGATTTATGAATAGGACTATATAGGATTGCATTCTTATTTGAGATTTGCCGCAGACATAACTAACTAAACATAACGTATTGCAAGTTAAATGGTGATTTGGTCCGAGCCAAACACCAGACATAAGGTATATAATACAACAACAATAAGCTATTCGTAACAACTCTTTTCCAAAAATAACGAACAGATAAGAAATATTTATTTTTTGCTACTTTGCATGCAGTACAACAATCTTGTGCTGGAAAAAGAAGCAAATCAAAATGTATTGCAATTTTGCGTTAGGAAAGTCTATTGCTCACGTAACAATGTTTTGCAAGCAATCCGGATGAATGTAAACTTGTAGTTCGGAGCTAATTACGTACCTGAAACAAAAAATAGACATAACTAGACCAATAACCAAAAATAAGTAATTATATTTTTATCATATCATATCTAAGCGACAGTGCTGCCATCTGTACAATAACAATGTTTCAGTTCAACACAAAAATGGCGCTCCAGTAGGAACATACGTTCTATGTAAGTCACACATCACATGACGCGCATGATTTTAAATTTGCGTAAACACTGCGCAATGCCTGGGTCTAATACTTTAACCAAAGTAACAAAAATTATGATCGTCGATGTCGAGAGTCCGTACGAAAACTGTTTAAAACTATTACAATTTTGACTGTGCCTGGCCAGTATATTTATGTAAATATTATGTATGCAAGATATAACTACTTAACTTTGGTAAAGAATAATAGAGGCAATTGTAATACGAGAAACAAGGATAAATTGGCTATACCACGCTTTCGCTTAAGTAAGGAGTCTCAATATTTTATGGAGAACTGTATTCGCTTCTACAATAAAATACCAAAAAACGTCATTAACCTTTCAGATAAAAAATATAAATCCATCATAAAAACAAATCTTAAAAAAAAGCCTATTACAAAGTAAATGCTTATTTAAACGATAAATATGCTTGGTATGACGTAACTCCAGCTCCTCAATAGATTATATAGTTTATATTTTAACATAAGTGCTTAATTTCAAAGATTCAGTATCACACTTATGGAGTTTGTTTCGTCGCTACTACTCCATAGCGAGGCCTTTTCCAAAGCGGTGATAGAATCATTTTAACGTAGAAAAAGTGTCCTAAAGAACCAATTTTGAATAAATGACATAAATTTTATATTTCAATTTTATTAATATTCCAGCATAAAGTGTTATTGATATTATATTTTAATTTAGATTTATATAGCATTTAGACTTTCTCTGCTATCCCCATAAAATAGCGTGCCGATATATAAGAATAGTAGTAGATAATAGGTCGAAATACCAGCCAGGAGCAATTAATCATTTTATTTTGAATTCGATGCCTACAATACATTTTTAGTAAACGACAATAAATTTCCATGGCTGCCTTTGAAGCCAAGCCGAATGCCAAAGGTTAACTACCAAAGACCAGATATTATGGCTATAGGTCATTGATTAATTGCTTACAAACACAATGTAGTGATTTTCAATTGGAATTGAACCCTAACAACTGATTGGCATTAGGGACGCTTGAATTTCTGGCTGGATATGGAACTATACCTTAACAACGGAAAGTCTAAAGCATACCTCACCATGCTGTTCCAGTACGGAATGCAAAGATACTAGTCAGCAGCCAACATTCCGAGTTTTTACGAGTAAACCTCGTTTAAACCTCGTCGTTCCCCTGATATACACATATAGATTTATCATCATCAACCATCTTATCACACATCGTACCACTGTCTGACGCTCAGTATGTGAAAGATTGAGGCTATAATCTGACACACTGGCCGAGTACGGGTTGAATGTAGTACTAATAAATCTACGCAGTAGCACTGTCAGCTACAAGGCAACTTCGTAGCATCGTAGCACTGCTACGTAAATAACGCAACAGGCCGCCCAGCTCCAACTGGCCGTAGCTGTAGCTTGCTCCGTCACCCCGGAGCGGTATCCGAGTGCCCCATTACCGGCCGTCACATTGCTCAAGCGAGGCTCACAGCGGCGCTAAATATACAGAACATTTGCATCGTGTCTAGCGCGACGTGAATTACGTCGCTTACACTTTGAAACTTGAATATATTTCTATGATATTTATGGAGCAGGAATCGAAGCAATGTTTACAGTACTATTCACTTCAACGTAATACAGGTAATATATTAAAACGATGAAAAGTTTGATATTGATGCACCTACATAATCTCGGACCTCTTAAAAGTTAAGGCTGTAATCTACCGCGCTAGTCTACTACCTGTAAGCGGGTTTGACATGCCTCAAAGAAGGTAATGGAGTACTCCAAGATGTGCAGGTTACAACAAGTGACAGCTTAATTTTTAAAACATGCATAGACTGGCACGTGCCTAAGCGCCTGGATCCTAAGCCCTGCACCTGAAGTGGGGGAATAAAAATAAAACCACTGGATTGCAACATTAGACTACCCCACGTTAACATAAATAAGATAAAGTCACAGATTAAACCTTAACTTAGGAGTAGTAAAACTTGATCATATTATCGAAGCGGGCTCTATGGAGCTCATTGGGGGGGGGGGGGCAATGTCATAACTCATATTATTATAATGTAAATTGAAAAATCAATGTACGAAAATTAACCTTGTTTTTTTTCGCAATACACCATCCCTACTCCGTGATTAACCTGGCGTGAATATATGAATGTTAGTGACCACATGGCAGCCGATGGTTGTGGGAATTAAACCCGCGAATCACAGTCAAACAAACGGGCCACTCAGAGGCACAATTTTGTTAATGAAATTGGAGATTACAG